>CM076583.1:1244712474-1244933659 GCA_034641835.2 Pinus albicaulis
TCCATCCGTAAAACAAGACTAGTACCTGAACATCTCACTGCTTTACCAGATTCCCCCTTTGACTTAGAATCAACAAAAACCCTTTTTAGAAGCAAGTCACAAAGTAAGATAGACTTTGACGATCTTGAACCCCTAGATCTGCCACAGAGTCCTAGTAGAGAAGCCTCACCTACCACACCTCTCAAATTTCAGCTTCTCCATCACTTTGGCTCTTACCATCCCAGATCCGCTCAAAATCAGATCACCAGTCCAAGTACATCCACCACACCTATCCAAATCACTAATGTTCAAACCACCTCATCTCATCCCGCAAGCCCTCATTTTGTACATCACCCATTAGCTCCCGTCATGGCAGCCTGGTACGCACCGTTGGTGTTTCCACAACCTTTGGCTATCTTACAAAATGACTATCAAGCCAAAATCCCACACTTTACCAGAGATGAGACTACCACAGCTCAATAGCATGTATATAGGATTAGCGATGCCTTTGAATACATGGAAATAGAAGACGAGACCATCAGAATGAGAATGTTCGCCCAAAACCTGGGTGGAGAACCCAAAAAATGGTTTAAGAGCTTAACTCCAAACAACATCCACAACCTCCCAGAACTCTACCAAGTCTTCATAAACAAGTGGGAAATCCAAAAGAACCCCATTCAAATCCTGTCAGAATATAATAATCTAAAACGGGAAAATGGGGAAAGTGTCCAGGGATACTGCACTAGGTTCAACAGTGTGTATAACACCCTCCCACCTCACTTCAAACCCCCACTTGGTTCAGCCTTGGAAAAGTTGCTCGAGGGTTTTGACCCAGACATGACTTATCAGCTAAGAGACAAGGAGCCCCTTACCTTAGAGGAAATGCAAAAAGTAGCCATAAGGGCAGAAGCCAACTTAGCCGAAAAAAGAGCTAGGAATAGATCAGAAAGGAAAGTCACCTATCGGGATGAAGTCTCCACTTCAGCTCCTCCCTTAGATCCTAGAATAGATGACTTAGTTAGGTCCATGGCCAAAATGTGGGAAAAGATAAGTGAGAAGACACCTCCTAGGGACAACCAGCCAATCCCTCCAAACAGAAACCGGAACCAAAATTTTAGGAGGGAACAAACTAAAAACAAACCAAGGGAAAATGACCAACAAATTAGGCCACCATTTAATGAAAATTATGTGGAAGAAGATGACAGGGATACAGAACCCATTGATGAAAATAATTTTAACCTCGTAGGGTCTGATAATTAGAGTGAGGTGTACCTCACGGAAGAAGAACAAGCGTTCTTCTCTCCGAATCAGGATGAAACCAACTATGAAGATCCCGAGGATCCTGCCATAGATTTTCAGAATGCCATAATAGAAGCTCACAGGCAGTATGACCTTAGAAGCAGAAAAAATCAAGACAACTCCAAGAAAGGTAGCTCAGAAATTGCTAAAACCCCTAATACCATCCTTAAGAAAGCACTGAACAACAACAAAATTATGGTCGGGAAAAATGACCAAAACAAAGATAGAGGTACCCAAACTAGTCCTGACTCAGATGCTCCTATTACTTCCACAAATATTCCCGAGGTGGTTGTGGCAAACAAAATCCCGAAACAGAGCCAGCAAACTCAGAACATAGAGAAGGTCATTGCTGAAAAAGCTGAAACAAACATGTCTAAAATATAGATACCTTTTAGTTTTGAGGGTGAAATCGCCAAAATAAAGATCACCATGCCTTTTACTGAGCTTATCACCCAAAAATATTACAAGTCCCAAGTGTTAAAGGTCCTGAATATAGGTAGTGATGCCAACACCCTTAATCTAGCTGATGACACTCCTGAAGTGTTGTTTGGTCCGAAAATAGAAGGGAAATTCCAAGAGGGAACCACTCTTCCCTTTTACATCAGTCTAAATATCCATGACCAAATCCTTCACAATGCCATGCTAGACTCCGGCACCCCATAATCTTATGCCAAAGGTTGTGATGGAAAGATTAGGCCTAGAAATCACAAGACCATACAAAGACTTATATTCATTTGATTCTAGTAGAGTCAAATGCCTAGGTTTGATCAAAGACCTTTGCTTCAGCTTGGCCCAGATACCTGAAAAACATCTAATCATGGACAGAGTAGTAGCAGACATGCCTCCCAAGTACGGAATGCTTCTATCCAAATCTTGGGGAGCCAAGCTCCAAGGAAATATTCAATTGGATATGTCGTATGCCACTATTCCTGTGTTTGACCAAACAAGAATACTCTATCGAGAGTCACACATGAAATACATGATCAGTAGCCAAGAGAGGCCAGATAACACCCCATAGTATTCCTTGCATTCCGACCTGAACTCTTTTATTCTACACACTGATGGGGACATTGAAGGACAGTCAGAAGAAATTGAAACAAACTTAGACCCACCACATCAGCTGCCCCTAGTTCTCTATGATGAACTAGACACTCAAAACTACCATGATCATGAACAACTATGTCTCGAGGAAAGTAAGTATGTTCCTTCTGAAATAGGAATAGAGCAAGAAGCACAAACCGTTATGTACTATCAAGCGAATTGCTCGAACCTTAGTCAAACATCAGCAGTAACATCAGGAAACTTTTTCAGAATAAAGGCATTAGAGGACTTACATATCAAAAACCTTTTCAGAACTCAGGAGCAGGGACTCTTAATGTTTTTACCATACCTCAAAGATTTACCAGCACATAACTCTTCCACTGCAAGTGAAACCTTGACTGTAGCCATAACAGCTCAAAATCCAGAAAAAATGCCTGATAAACTTCCTATGAGCGAACATGATAATTGTTGTCCAAGTATACCTGAGTTACTTGAACTGGCTAATATCCTGTCATTCCATCAAAGACTTAGAACTGCTAGAATTGGCAATCTCATGCAGAATACTACCTCATGCAGAGAAAACAATGAGAAACACCATGCCGCTACCATCACTCCAAGAAACAACTTCGACAAAAGAAAATACAAAAATCTGAACCAATCAGTAATAATCAAAGATAAAATAGTTGGTCGTAGGGTCTGTTTTGATTTTAGAAACACTAATGCACATCCTTATAACATAAATTTTATCCTTCCTGCCCAAGACCATGATATGCCGATGATAAGTGCTTTTAGTCATATGCCTTTGCAAGATGATGTTTCAGGTTATAGCCAAATGATTCCCTTGCAAAGTAGACAGCTCAAAGATTTTTTTCAGTATGCTGGAAGTAGTTCCAGTTTCAGATTCATAATTGCAAGACCACCGGATATAAAAAATATGCTCCTGAAAGCCATGTTTCCAATTCTGAACTTCTGCATTTTAACATACCTTGATGATGTCATTATTTATTTCAAAAATGACAAAGAATATATGCATTACTTAAAGAAGATGTACAGTAAAGGAAGGAGTGGAAATTAGAGGTACAAAGAGGTACATCGGGAAGATACGGGTTTGTTCAGAGATTCATGCATGAATCCTTATGTCATGTTTACAAGAGAGAACTTTCCCAATTTTTCTTTTCAAGAACTAGATGGGCCAAGAATGGTAGGAGATACTTATGAGGATAAGATGCTTAAGTTTCACCATTTCCAAGATTTTTGAGTTTAAAACATTTTCAATCATTGTTTATACCATTGTTTGAAAAATAGATAAAACAGAAAAGTAAAAAAAAATAGAAGAATAGAAAATAGGGTAGTTGAAAAAATAGAAAAAGGCCCCATGCTCCAAAAAAAATAGTCATTCAGAAAGCGCGCAAGTCTAAATGCCACTACTAGTACTCAAATGTCTTGTTCAGTTATCTAGCCTAATCATATCTGAACATGTTTTAAATTTATTTGCTGATAAGTTAGTGAGTGAAAAAGATGGTCAACATTGTATAAGCTTGAATTATCAAAGAGAGTAGATTAGGAAAAGATACTGGCTCCACACGCTCAAAACAGAACCAAAGAGGGAAGCGGGGATGAAAAAAAATTGTGCAATCTTAGCCCCGTTTTTCCTAGTTTCCATTTTATGCAAAATAATATTTGTGTGCAGCTTATCTTTCATGCCACAAATACATGAAAAATCAGACTTTCTAACCCTGATTTGATCATCTTATCAATTTCATGTTTTAGATTAGAGAACAAAATCCTGTCAAACAGCTTAACCTTGACAGTTGATCTAGCATAGGTAGAGTAATGAAGGAGTTCATTAGTTTAATCTGAACTCCCGAAAGATATAAGTGTAGAATTAGATAGGTTCATTTTCCAAAAAGAAAAAATATATATTGCCAAAAGGGTTGCTAGTCCAAATGCACCCAAAGGAAGAAAAAATGTTAGGAAAGATAGTGGGGTAGGTAGAAATATCATTGATGCTAATCATGCTGTCATTTTTCAGAAGTAGCATCAAGGAAGAATGAAATTTGCGCCAATGGGTAAGGCACTGGTCTTCATAAGCCAAAGATCTGAAATTCTAGACACCTCCTGAAAAGGAGTTGCCCTCCCCAAATGGAGCCACTGTTATTCATCAGTATTTTTCACTAGTTGGTGATGGCTAGTTGTAACAGCCAAGTTTTCTAGTAGCTGATCTAAAAAATTGTCAAATTTGCCAGCTGGAAAACACCCATAAAATTTTTTTGCCCTCTTACCTTTCAGTCCGCCCATGACGAGATGAAACCTCATTATTAAGTCCTATCTAGCCTCAGCCATACTAGTTTTCCCACCAGCTCCAAAGAAACAATCCAAATCTGGCCAAAAAGTCTCCCCTAAGTTAGGTAGTGGCGCTTTAGGCATTTCTCCCTTGGCAGACCACTGTAAAGCAAAAGAATCTCTACGTACTATAGACCAGTCTTAACAGACCTTCCTATTCTACAAATAAAGTTGGTTACATCCCTAGGTCGCGCCACTAATACACCCTCAAGTCTCAGCAATACATGTACCATAGGTCAAACTGATTTTAGGTGTTTTTATAGTGTTTTAATGGATCTTTCAAGGATAGAGGCATACCAGCATCCCAGAAGACAATATTTGGCTCCAAATGAGAAGAAAACTGTTTCTCAATGTGATCTTGAGCCTGGGATGCAACTACAGAGCAGAGAATTGTTTCATTAGGCTCCTGCGATCACAGTCAAAGCATGAAAGGAGAGTGAAAGGAAAAATAACACTGTCAAAAGGCTGATGATATGAAATGACTGAAAAACCTCCTTCATCTATAAGCAGAGGGTTTGAAGACTAAAGAAACTCCTTCATTTCATAAGTAGAGGGTTGAAGACTAAGAGCGCCTCCTTCATCTATAAGCAGAGGGCCAAAGGTAAAGTCTGTTTTTAAGTTTTTCACTAACTGTGAAGACAAAATTTGAAGTACAGTGAGACAACAACTGAAGGTCTCTGCATGAAAATGATGATTAAAGGCAAAGGAAAAGCAGTGGGTTTTAAAATGATTTGCATAAGCCCCATTGTTATTGAGTTACAAGGAGAAGCTAATGGGCTGATCATCAATTAGGAAGGATTGTTAAACAGATGGCCAGAAAAGGAATCCTAGAGTCTTAGCATCTAACTAACTTCAGCCAACATATAAAAGGGAAACCAATATCAGTAGTTTCATCAAACATTCTTCTTTTGACTGAGACAGAAGTTGAAAAGAAACCAAGCATTTGTCAAAATAGGACTCCTTCATCTATAAGCAGAGGGCCAGAAGCAGTGATTGATTCTAGGGTTTTCACTGACTGAGAGAAAAATGGTAAAAGCAGCAGAAGACAGTTGAAAGATTCTGAACAGGGCAATCATGTAAAAAATAAAGGGAAAGCATGAATACTATAACTATAAAAAAGGTTGGCTTATCTCCTATCAGAGTTTTCTTTCAAGACAATCTAGAGCCAAGAAATGTACAAACTTTGCTAAGGGGTGTGATTTCCTTAAAAAGCTACAAAAAGCTCATCTCCTTGATAAACAAGCTTAACATTTAGTCTCTGTTCCTTTAAACAAAACAGAGTTGAAAAGAAGATTGAAATCAGTTGGGTTGGACACAGGCCAAAGAATGATATTTATTTTTCAAAAGGTCCTGCTTTTCCTGTTCATGAAAAATTTCCTTTCAAATACACATCATAGTGGACAGAAGGCAATTTGAGCTCAGTTTTCCCAAAGATGCATTACAACTAAGCACCTATGTTCATAAAGGTGCAAGAAGGATTATGGTATGTATTTCAAGGTCAGTAAACACACTCAAAACAAATAAAGCATGCCACTGTTAGGAATGAAGGCCTGTTCATTCTGGACAGTGGATAGATAATAGTAAAGCTCAGGTTAGTACAACTAGTTTTCACCTCACAATCAAAGAGAAAAGCCCTTTGGAGAATGCATCTACGGTCACTATGTGGTTTTAAGCTAGGTTTCCCTCTAACAAGCAAATGAAAGCAGAGGAAAGACATGTTTCCCCCTTTTATAAGCAAACAGTGAAAGGAGTGGGCCCTTGAATGTTTTTCTGATAAGTAGATAGGTTCATATCTATTAAAGCTGTTAAAATAGCATGCACAACCTTTTTCCAACATTATTTAGAGTATGGGCCCCTTATAGACCGTTCAAAATCCCTGTGGTTGTGTTTTCAAATAAATAAAGGCATTGCTTTAAAAGAGAAGCTTTCAAAACCCTCACAAGTCAAACTCAAAGGTACTTTGTATTTTTCACTTTCAAACGAAGTTAAAGACCATTGCAAATCTATTTTGAAATTCCAAAGCACAAACAACACTCTGCTTGCTATTCACAAGACCGAAGAAGAGGTGTTCGAGCAGATTCACAGAAAATTTCGGGCTTATTGACTGCGCGACGCGCCTGTAGAGTTGTGCGGCGCGTTCAGAATAATTTTTACAAAGGGGTTCAGTGGTTGCGCGGCGCGCCTGTAGGTGCGGTTGCAATTTCCCGAAGGCCGACTCGACACCATTGCTATTACATAGTGATTCCCCTTATCAACATGCCGCACATATGTTAATGTTCCAAAACGCCTCCAAATGCTGTGAAAGATGCTCAAACCCCACAAACAACGACTGCCTTCGTTTTTCAAGGTGTTTTCTTTTGGCCCCTTACAAATTTCAAATTGCTAGATGGTGTTTGAGACAATGAAATTTGTAGTGTAAATCAAGGTAATTTGAGTGAATATTTTGAAAGGTTGTCACGGTGGAAGGTTAGTGAAATGATTCATTAGTTCCAAAGAACCTAGAGTTGCCCCCAAAGACTGAGATATAGCCATGACCTCTGTCAACAAATAGAGTGGTGAAAACAATGGTAAGGAGGGTTGATATTTTAGTTCAAAACTCAAGTTTTGTTGTGGTTTATGATTGCTCAAGGTGAACATAGTAAAAATGGTGGGTTTTTATTGATATCAAAGGGCCTTAAAATTTCCCTCAACACAGTGCTAAAGGCACAAATGAGCTAGTCAAGATATACATAGGAGTAGATGTTTGGAAAATTGTTGAAAGTACCCTAACTATTATAGGGCAAAGTAAACCTTGGTCAGCTCAGTGTATGGTGGAAACATTTTTAGGAGGATGCAATGTTTAAAGGGAGAAACACAATATTTGAAAAGTGAAACAGTGAGCCTATTTTAACTACAGAGATCATACATAAATCGCTTTGTCATTTTCAAAAGTCTCTGTGTGGTGAAGAGCAAAGTCAATGCTGCCTTTTTATCCATAAAACAGACTTTAGTGAGTAGAGGTGCCATTGCAATTCAAAGGTGTTTTTGTCAAAACTGGGTGTGAGAAACAGTGAAGTATAAGGAGGGTGTGTTGATTGTGAGGAGCTTTTGCTTTTTGTCTGCTACAAGGCTGTCTTATTGTCACCAAAAAACCAAGAGCCCTTTGAGTTTACCCAAACACAGTGAACCTTTGACTGTGTGTATCTTTGTTTGACTGTGTACTTGTTTTTAAAATTGTTTGTTGATTGGCATACAAAGAGAAAGGGCAATGTTTTTGGAGGAACAGAGACCTAATATCACAAAAGCATCTCACACATCATTTGAAACAAATTTTCCTTGATAAAAACAGTGATTTACAAAGAAGATAGAGTTTTGTTTGAAAAAATATTCTTGAAATCCTTCTTGAGGCAGTTTGGTTTTGCAGAGAGCATCCATAACAAGATGCCTCCTAGGTAGGATAGTAGGAGTGGATTACATAAGAGATATGAACCTATTTCCACTGAAGAAGTGAATGCACACCCATTAGTCTTGTTCAATTTCCATAAGGTCGGGTGTTTAGATTTTTGTCAAAGGGTGCAAGAGGTGCATAGTTTCTCTCCTTTGACACATATTTGCGCTTTGATGTTTCGAGACAAGCATTTCCAGTTGGCAGGCCTCGAATTCAAGTTCTCCCCAAGATCCATCTCCAAGGCCACTAAAATCCCCTATATTGGTGAGAAATGGTTTAAACAAAGCCATTTGGACTCAGATGATTACAAGCCCTTCCTAAATCCTGAGCACAGAGAATCATGTCCTTCTATTTTCCCTTTCTCATATCTTTTAGCCAGCTATGCCCCTCTCATGAAGATTATCATGAATTACTTCACTTGTGGGGGAAGATTCTCCCAAATTTATGCATATCACATTCGACTTCTCATGCATTTCACTAGGGCCAGATTGCAAAATCTTCCTTTCTTCTTACACAAGAGAATTGAGAAAATGGCCTCCACTGTCCAAAGGAAGCCTCCTTCACAGCAAGTAGCCTGTCTCTTCCATCACTCTCTCATCAAAATCATCATCCTTCATCAGCTTGAAAAGAGAGAGGTCTCTTGGGATGTTTTCATCACTCATCCAGATTTCTCCACTGTCCCTCCAGTCCATACATCCCCTCCACCTCCTACTCATCATCCCTCACCTTCTTCTAGCAGACCTACTCCTAAAAATCTCAAGTTTACTACATAACAAACAAAGGAACATGAAGAAGGTGAAGAAAGTGACCAGCAAGAGGAAGAAGGACATGAGCAGGAGGAAGAAAGTGCTGAACAACAGACTCATGATGAGGGTGAATAACAAACTCATGATGAGGGTGAAAAACAGCCTTATGATGAGACACAACAACATCACAGTGATGAGGAACAACAACACAGTGAGGGTGAGACATAGCAACAAGGGCATCATGAAAGTGATGAGCAAGGACAGTCAAAAGAGGACACACAGCAGCAACATCATGATGAATAGGGGCAGCCAAAAGAGACGAAACAGGGGCAGCATGATAGTGCCGAACAGGAGCAACATGATAGTGATGAGCAAGGGTAGCCAAAAGATGATACACAACAACCTCCTCAAGAAGAACATCAAACTCAAACAGAAGAGAAGCAAGGTGACAAAGGTAAAGGGGCCATGCCCTCTTCTCCTAAAAAGGCCAAGCGCCGGACAACAAAGAAGAGAGTGCCTAGGGTTGTCACTCCAAATGTGAAAAGGTCCCTCCGAAGTAAAGGGAAATTTCCAAAGAAGCCCATGATTGATTTTCCTAGGAGGAAGAGCACTAGAATAGCCACCCAAAGCAAAGGGAAGGGTAAGGAAGAAGGCAGTCATGAACAAGAGAGTGAATTCGACATCATCCCAATCCAAAGAAATGATAGTGATAATGAGGCCCAGATTCTAGAAAAACCTCTTAATCCATAGAGAAGGCCAAATTTATGCTTTGAAGGATGATCTTCATAGAGCTAGGAATTTCAATCAATTTTTGCAAATCCAAAATAGGCAAATGAGTGTCCATATGGCTGTTTATGAGACACGGGCGACCAAGTACAAAAAGGAGTCCTCCAAAGCCCAAGCAAGGTTGAAATAACTCATGGGTGAGTTCGATGAAAGTGAAGGCGAAGATCAGCCTAGGCGAAAGAGGCCAAGAACCATGGGGCTTAAAAAGGCCCTTGAGAAGCAAAAAGAAGAGGAAAATGCCCTTCTCCAAATTACCCCTCTCACTGCATTGTTTGAACAGGAGATAGAGAACAATAGGGAGGCATGGATTGAGAGAGGCAATGACCACTTGGAGAAGAAATTGGAGAAGGCAAACAGGGATTTAGACCTTCAAAGGAGAATGAAGGGGCATTATAAAAAGTTAAATCAGTTTGCCTGGCGCAAATTGAAGGCTACTCAAGAAAAGCTCAAGGAGGCTAAAGGGAAGCGCCCGACACAGAAAGTGAGGAAAGACACATCAGGACTTCAGATTTTGGCTTCTGCTTCACAACATGTTGCTGAGAACCCTTGAGGGTCATACTCACCAATTTTTGGCAAATTTTGACATATTTTGGTTTTTTGGCATTTTTGGGTTTTTGGCCAAAACTCATGGGCTTCGCCATTTTAGTTTGGAGGATCATCAAAAGAGGATAATGGTATCATTGGATACCATAATTTCAGGATCACACACTCAGCGATTTTTAGAACATTTTAAGATCATTTTCTCCTCCGAAATGGCGAAAAATGCCCGCTTTTTCTACACTCTGCCCGGTCTATCAACAAAGCTTATTTTCTGGTTTTTTACACACATACCTGTTTTTGGAGGACTTCCGTTCATCATATTTGGAAAATTCAAGTTTTTCCAGAAATTAGACACTCATAGCTTTCCAACGAGCTATCATGAGCCTTGTTTCGACATCGGGAAGTCTGCCAAAAGTTGCCAGCAATTCAGGGGACCTTTTGCTGATGTATTTTTTGAGTATTTTTGTAAAAAGTGAACCTTTAAAAACTACTTCTTCCTCATGTGCGTTTAGCTATTTTTGCACATGAGAAGTTATTAAAAGTCAATTTATTTCCCTCTTTTAGCATTTTTTAGATATTTTATGAGATATTTTGTGCCTTGGGCTTTGCAAAGCCTCAAGGACAAGATTAGATATTTTGGATAGGCCAATGAGAGTGCAAATTGAACTAAGAGGTTTTCCTCACTTGAGCCTATATATTCCAAAGGCTTCCATTGTAAACAAGGCTGACCTTGATGATAGAAGCAATATATGGTCATATAAGCTTTGGAAGAAATACTTGTCTCATGCTTTTGGATAGTCTCTTGGATGTTCTTGGATGATGAAAGAGGATTGTTGTTGGATTCCATGACTTGGTAGAATGTTATAGTGTCTCTCTCTTTGTTTTTTTTCCCAGTTTTCATTCATAAATCCATGTTTCTTGCTTGCTATAGAACATTAGAGAAAAAAATTGAGACATGCCTTTGGAGGCACCTCAAATTTCCAGTTTCTTCATAGCTTCCATGTTTTCTTCATTCTTAGTCACATTA
Source organism: Pinus albicaulis (assembly GCA_034641835.2). Taxonomy (NCBI): domain Eukaryota; kingdom Viridiplantae; phylum Streptophyta; class Pinopsida; order Pinales; family Pinaceae; genus Pinus; species Pinus albicaulis. The sequence continues at coordinate 1,244,723,663 of CM076583.1, forward strand.
AAGAATTCTTGATTGCTCTTTAATAACTTAAGGATATTGTTGCTTGTTTCATTCATGGTTTTATGCATGCTAAGTATGATTCACGGTATGTCCTGCTTACTCATGGCTAGCCATAGCTCCATCCATGAAATTTCTCTTTGACTGATTAGATTGTTATTTGTTGAACCAATGAGGTCTTGTTCTGATCTTGCCCTTTGCCTAAGACTATGCAATCTTGTTTTCAAAGTGCCCAATAACTTGAAGTACTATGTTTAGGCGTTCCGGCATAGTTTTTTGAGTTTTTTGTCTATCTTAAGTGTATTTCCCCAAAGTCTGATAGCCATTTCCCAAAGTTAGAGAGTTATATATCTCTATGCATGGCTTGAATGTTTATTTCTATGTACTGATAAGCCTATAGCTACATTTCTCTTGATTAATGGTTTGCCCTACCATGTTTATGTTAGCTATTGAACTAGTTATGCTTGAAATACTTTTTTGTTCCCAAACTTGATGTCCATTTTATTCCATTTTTCCCAAAGATCCTTTCCACCTCGAATCAAATCGTCCCTTCAACAGCCCTGTATCACCATCTGATAGCTTTCTTGACCTTTTCGACCCCATAGCCCAGTTGATCTGACATATTTTTACCTATCTTATATCTTTGATCAGTTTCATCCCTCACAACCTAAAAACCAAAACCAAAAAACCTACTTCATAACTAGCCTAAAATTAGAACATTATAAGAAAACACACAGATATCCCCTATAAAAATAGAGAGATCCCTCTCTGAGTCCAGGAAGGCTAGGTCCCTGGGCTCCAAAGATTGGTTTGAAGTTACACTATCATTTGGCTTTCCAATTAGTTAAATCACGGGACCCTAACATAACTGGTTTGAACATCAAATATACAAGCTGATTTATGGGATCCTGGTTTATGTCAACGGTGATGTTTTTCTTACTGTAATTGTTATTTTTCTCATGTTTTCCATAATATCCACTTTCTCTGATAAAGAACAAAAAATATAGATTAGGATTTACTGTAAAGTACCCTAAATCTCACTGATAAGATTTATCTTTATGTTTTCTACTAACTGTGTATTTGGGAATGATTTCAATAGAATGTAACTAGTCAAGGAATGTTGGTGAGCCCATGTATTGCTATGTAAAACTTGAGATTTTGTTCTTGAATGTTCTTGAAAATTATTCTAATTAAATTTGAGTTAGGGAAGTCTATGGTTAGCCCTGTCCTCTAGCTTATCTCTAACAGTAGCTTTGAAAAGATCCCTTAAGAGTATGCCAAAAGTAGGATAGGTTCAAAGTCCTTACCTGATCTTAGGCTACTTTTTATGTTCATCTTGAATGTTTTCCTTAAGAATATGCTGAAAGCAGGCTAGGTTAAAAGTCCTTACTAGATCTTAGGCTATTCTTTGTTTTAAATGTTTTCCTTTGAGAATATGCTAAAAGAAGGCTAGTTTAAAAGTCCTTACTTGATCTTAGGCTATTCTTTGTTTTAAATGTTTTCCTTTGAGAATATGCTAAAAGCAGGCTAGGTTAAAAGTCCTTACTTGATCTTAGGCTATTCTTTGTTTTGTTTTGAGAGTATGTTGAAAGCAGGATAGGTTAAAAGTCCTTACCTGATCTTAGGCTGCCCTTTGTTTTCTCATATGTTTGCTTCTTTCTCCACACTTCTTGATGTCTCATACCATAACTCAATCTAAAATTATCCTTTGATATAGATGACTTGCCCCATAGACCACAATTGAAACTTGTTGTGCAATTAAATCCTTTTGTGACTCCATAGCCCAATGGATTGATACTGTCTCTTACCTATCTTATCAGCTGAACCATTCTGTCAACCTGATCACACCTTTACCCTTCAAAATACTTCCTTTATTTTTATGATATCCATCCCAACCAAAAACAAACAAAACCCTTGCACTTCATAAGTAGCCTAATATCATATCTTTGAAAACACTTAAATAGAGAGATCCCTCTCTGAATCCAGGAGGGCTAGATCCTAGGATTACAAAATGGTTTTGATGTAGGCTCTGCAGCATTTGTTGTTTCCAATATTGCAAACTACAGAGACCTACCACTATAAATCCTTTCAAAACACCTCAAAACAAGTCATTTCATTCATTCATCCATCAAAAGTTCCCAAAAAAGGAGAAATTTCAAGTTTTTTGAGAATTTTGGGTCAAATTTCAGGGTCGCTATGCGTTTACCCTATGGCGTTGTGTGTTTGACTAGATTTTGCATGTTTACCCGGAGGCGTTGCGTGTTTTCCTGACAACTCCTGACCAATTTACACAGGCACTGCATGTTTGCACTCAGGCGTTGCACATTCCTCCAGGATGCTGTGTGTTTGCTTAGGGAGGGTTTCAAAAACTCTAGCAAGCTTCATTTCCTCACAAATTTCTTAAAAATTCTTTTAATCAGTAAGTGGATCCTAAAGAAACCTCTCCTCTAGTATATTTGGTGTTTCATAAGAAATTTGAAGTGCTTGTTGCTATGAAACCCTAGTTTGTATTTCCTTCCATTTTCATGCATCAAATCCATATTCATGTCCCTAAACGTATATTATTCATAAACATTGTTAAATCCTAGGGTTTTCATAGACCTAGGTTTTCATTTACATTCATTCCCTCCATTTACCTAAGCAAGTCATCTCATCTCTCACTCCCTTCATCTCATTCCATTTACCCTAGGGTTTCTAAAGCCTTCAAATTCAAAATGTCTGAAGAGGAGGAAAAAAGTGTTAGTGAGGAACAAACACCAGAGAAGAGTAAGAAAGGAGGGAAAATCATCAGATATGAACCTATATCCACAAGAGAGCTCATGGCTTCTCCTCTCACTGTGTCATGTTTTAAATATTTTAGTTGTTTTGAATTTTGTGATAAGGTGCAACTTGAGCAAAAGAACATTCCATGGGACACATTCATAGCAAATGAAGTTTTCACTACCCCACCTATGCAACATGAGCATAGTATCCCATCATAATCTCATCCTCACATATCAACTCCTCAATCTCAGCCTGCTACTCATACATCATCACCAAGTCATATACATTCATCTAATGTTGATCCTACTTCTTTACCTTTCCATAACCCTTCATCATCACATCATGATACTGAGTCATCAAGCAGTGAGGAGGACATTGAGGCATCTTGGGCTAATGTGACTGATGTTGATCCATTTCCCAAGACCTATCAAAGAGGCCATAGGCATGTTTTTGGTTCACTTGGAGTGAAAGGGGCCATGCCTTCTTCATCAACAAAACAGGTGGACAAAGGCAAGGAAAATGCTAAAGAGTCAATCATTGATGAGCAGGAGGATAAACATGAAACATAGCAGGATTTTCAGCTGATTGACCTAGATGACGAAGATGAGAAAAGAATAATTAGTGCAAAAATCAAAGGCAAAGAAGAAAAGAATAGTTAAATTCAAGCTAATCTTGACAGAGAAAACTATGTGATTGATTTTCTTGAGCAAGAAAATCAGCAGCTGAAGACCAAGAAAATTATCAATGAGGTCAGGACCATCAAAGCACAAAGAGAGGCAGAAAAGGCCAAGGCCTTGCTGGAGGAGACCTTGGAAATATTTGGTGAGATTGATGATGAGGAGGATCAGCCTCCAAAACAGAGACCAAGGACTAGAGGGCTGAAAAGAGCTCTAGCCCTTGAGAGATAGAGAGAAGCTAAGTTGGTAGAGCAGCTCACTCCAAGTGAGCTGCTTGCCCTAGAGATTAGCAAGGATAGAGAATCATGGCTTGATAGAGAAAATATGTATCTGGAGAGGTTGCTAGAGAAGGCCAACAAGGACAATGACATTCAGAGGAAAATGGAAAAACACTACGCCATGAGGAACAAAATTTCAAGGGCCAAGCTCAAACGAGCCCATGTAAAAATTCAAAATTTGACCAAGAAAAGGGAGAAAGAGAGGTTAGACATACTTTCTGAGGTGTCTCTTCATGCCTCAAGCACTTTATAAGCAAGTAACCTCACAATTTTGGTAGATTTTGGCACATTTGGCACTTTAGTGAATTTTTGGTTTATTTTGAATAATTTTGGCACACAGAAATTTTGCCAAACACGCAACGGCCTGAACGCTGCACTCTTTTTTGGGGAATCCAATTGAAAAATTTCCACCACCTTCATGTTTATAATGATTAAGACATCAAACCTAGCAAGTTTCAGAAAATTTGGAGGAGACCTGGTCCTTCAAAAGTGCAAAAAACTACCAAATTTTCATGTTTCTACCTCCTTTTTTACTTTGTTGCTGCGCATTTACGAGTCTTGGGAGATTCACTTTTTTGACAGAGCGAATTAGCATAATTTTTGAAACTAGAGGTATATTTGGAAACTAGACTTAGAGATCTTTCCAATGAGCTATCATGGAGCTGATTTGGACACCAGGAAGGAACTCAAAAGTTTCTTTCAAAAGAGGTCATTTTTTCTGTATGGGCACTGCGTGTTTGCTAGGAAAATTGCATTTTCACCATCTTCAGCAAATTTTGAAGTTTCACTCCAGTTTGAATTTTTACTTGGAAAAATGAAGAAATTACTGATGTAAATGGTCATGGTGAATGTAAATGTCATTTTTTGACTTTCATCTAAGGTAGATACATTAGGTGAGTCTTCTAGAGGTCAAATGAATCAGTTTCCTCTCTTTTAGAGGCAAATTGTTGGGTCTTCCTAGTCTTCATTATCTTGTTTGGCAGTAGGTGACACTGATTCCTATCTCATGGGTTAGACTCCCTGAGGCTAGGGAGAGTGGTTTTGAGGTCTATATGATGTATTTTCTTAGTCATTATAATGGTTGGACTCATTTGGAGGTTTGGCTTCTCAAGAGACATATTTTTGTATTAGTTTTGGCCTGGACATTAATCAAATTTGAAGCTATGTTTATAGGATCCATGTAGTATTGTGTTTAGTTTCAGTTTCTTCTCTTGCGCTCATATGTTAGAATTTTTTGTGTATTTCATCCATCATTTCATTTCTATTGAATGAATGTTTTCAAGTTAGATGAACAGAATCCATAATTTCTATGCTTTGTTTTGGGTAAACATTCATAATTTGTAATTTCTTCAGTTTAGAAAGAAACCATGAATTCACCATGCTCTTTCTAGCTCCTCACCTATCTTGATCATCCCATAATAAAAACCCTAAAGTGCTAAACCACTGTACCTACCTTGCCCCATAGAACAGCCTGCAAATCTTGACCTAATTTCCTTGCCCTGATTGTTTGACTCCTCCTGATCCAACAAAACCCTATAAAATCAAAATCAAAACCCTGAGCTACTATGCCTATCCTAATTTCTTCTTTCCGAAGTCATATTGGCTATGATCCTTATGGAGAGAGCCCTCTCCTGGCCTAGTAGGGCTAGCTACTTGGCTAAGTGTGGTTTGAGGTTACCTCGGAATTGTATTTCTCAGCCTGAGGTTCAATTTGAATGATAACATTTTGGCGACTCCACTGGGGAAAGAAAAGTGAGATAAGATCAACCTCAATAATAAGTTTTCATTGAAATTCTTAAACTTGTGGATGATAATTTTAGAGTTTATTCAAAAGATGAATTGAAAAATTTGTAAAGTGAAAAATGGTTTTTGAAATTGGACATACTGGCTTCCCAAGGATACACTAGATCCAATCCCAATCCCAATCCTCCCACCATTTTTAGTGATCCTCAGAACATTGGAAGACAAGCTAAAGCTGTTGTGGAGACATCTAGTTTAGTCGGAAATCAATCAAAGAGAAGTTCCATTCCCAGATCTAATTCATTCCTTGGAAAGTTAGAAAAATTTTAAGATATTTAATTCGATATAAATTTTGAGCAAAGTTTATTCCAGAGCAAATATTTGAGTTGGATTGACGAAAAAGTTGTTGATTCCTCCATTTCCTTTCAAAGCCCTGTTGAAGATCTTTTTTCACATTCACAATCAGGGTCACAACTTTTACAAATTATTAAAGATCTGCAGAATTATTCTTCACAAGTAAATTCGTGGGTGATAAACAGATCTCAGATCTCAACTTCTTCTACCATCACTTCATCTACTATTCACACTACTCACTCAGTGACCAATCCTCCCTTGATTACATCAAGCATCCAAAACCCTGTTATAAATCCTCCACCTCTAGTCATCATGTTTGCAATATATGCTCCCCTTGTTCTCCCTCAGAACTCGGGTGTTATGCCCCAATATTACCAAACTAAAATCCCTTTGTTTGACAATGCTCAGCCTATGACAGCATAAAAGCACGTAGATAAGATGAATGAATTCTTTAATATTCATGAAATTGATATTGATGATGTGAGGATGAGGCTGTTTGCACAAAGTCTGGGAGGGGAAGTAAGAAAATGGTTCAGAGCTCTACCAACAACCACTATTGATACTTTAGAAGTTTTTCATCGACAATTTGTAGAAATATAGGAAGAAAAGAAAAATCCCCTTCAAATTTTGTCTGAATATGAGAACATCAAAGTAAATGTTGGTGAGAATGTGCAATATTATTGTGTGAGATTTAATTCAATGTACAATGATCTTCCTGCACATATCAAACCACTAGAGGGTTTGGATTTATTCAAATTTATGGATGGATTTGATACTGATATGGCATATCAGTTGCGTGAACGTGATCCTACAAATTTAGCAGATATGAAAAAGAATGTTGTAAGTGTGGAATTGAATTTTCTAACCAAAAGGGCAAGGGTGAGATCTGAAAAGAGGGTGACCATCAAGGAGGAGACATCTACTTCTGATGCTAAAATGGATTCTTTACTATGAACTATGGAAAGAATGGTTGAATAATTGTCTATCTCAGATAGACCTGAACCATAGATCCAAAACCCAAATTTCAGAGGTCAGCAGCAGCCTCAGTTTAGAATCAAGCAAAGAGATCAGAAAGCACCCGACCAAGCAGTACAACAACAACAATATATTCAGATCCCGTTATGGCATAATTATGTTCAAGGAGTGGAAGAGGAAGAAGATGAAGATTCGGTAGTCGAAACAAATCATTTATTTACAACAGATGGTCTGCCCATGTTTCTGACTGAAGATGAAGAGTATACTGAAAATTTGGATACTCCAAAAGACGAGGACTATATCTTCGCAAATGATGATGATTTGGGAACTGAATCCAATGATTACCAGTGTGGGTATATGAATGCTTTGAGTGCACAGTAGAAACAATATTATTTAAGATGCAGAGATGTACCTATCAGTCCTATTCAGAATATAAAAGAGGTCCGGTCAAAGAATGATCTTCCAAATAATCAGAGGAAAGGTAAAGAGCATGAGGATCAGAACATAGCAACATCAATCAACCAACAACAAGCTAAGCTACTAAAGAGAAGGACACTCGGAAAAAGGAGAATGTAACAAAGGATCACAATGGTAGAAGAGGGACTGTTGTCAAAGAGGTAGATAAAATCACCACTTTTAATTTAGAAAATGAAATAGCTAAATTGAAAGTGTCCATTCCTTTGACAAAATTAGTAAAGAATAGTCATTACAAACATCCGTTGTCTAAAATGTTGGTAGTTGATCCTTTTTCTGATATGGTCAATGTTTAAGATGACCACCCTGAGCTCATTTTTGGTCCAGCTATAGATGGTCAGTTAGAAGAGAGTGAATTTCTTCCCTTTTATTTAAGCCTTATACTACATGAGGACATACTTCATAATGCTATGATTGATTCCGGGGCTTCTCACAATTTAATGCCAAAGGCTATTATGGAAGATATGGGCATGGATATCACCCGACCATATCATGATTTGTATTCATTTGATTTTGGTAGAGTTCGTTGCATTGGTCTCATTAAAGATTTAGTGGTTTCTTTATACCAAATCCTAGCCAAGAATGTTTTAATGGATGTGGTGGTGGCTGATATACCGCCTCGGTTCGACATGTTGTTGCCTAGATCATGGGGAGCCAAACTCAAAGGTACTTTACAACTTGACTTCTCTTATGCTACTATTCCTATGTTCGGGCAATTGAGGAAATTGTATCAGAAAAAGAAAATGAATTATATGATAACTAGTAAGGAGAAGCCCATAAATCTTCCAATACACGATGTACATACAAATCTAGAATCTTTTATTTTGTATAATCATGGTGATTTGAATGATGTAAATAATCAGTTCGTAGTGGTAGAGGATGTACCAGAAGTTTCAGAGAGTTTTAGAGCGGTTCTTGATAAGGAAAAAGAAATGGTGAGTTCTTCCGAATAGCCTTCAGAAGAACATAAAATCAGTGCAGATCAGGAAAATGAGGTGACCGGCCAAATTAAATCAGAAGTAATAGTTAAATTTCAGTATCTATAAGACGAAGATGGAATTTGGAGCATGGATTTTGACGGTGCTTTAGGTAAGGAAAAGGAAGGTGTAGGTATTGGTATTTGGATCCAAAGTCCTGTTGGTAAGTCGGGTGGAATTCCAAGTAATGTTAGAGAATGCTCTTATAAATTGGCTTTTGACTGTTCTAACAACGAAGCAGAGTATGAAGCATTGATCACAGGTCTCAAAATTTTGAAGAAACTTGGTGCAAAAATAATTTTTTTTTTATGGTGATTCTGAGCTTATCATAAAGCAGGTGAAAGGAGAATGTCAGGCAAAGCATATGTGAATGAGAGCTTATAGGAATGCAGTCTTGGATATCTTAAAAATATTTCCTGAATATACATTAACAATGGTACCAAGAATTCAAAATATCATTACAGATTTGCTTGCTACGGTAGCAAGTAATCTCAAAATTCCGATGAACTCCAAAAATAAATTTGAAATTCATGTCAAACATAGACCTAGTGTTCCTGATAATTTAAGGTACTTGCAAGTTTTTTGGGATGATAAAGAAATTAATAGATTTTTGCAGAATGAAGGCAAGTTCAAAGATTTTTTTATTGATGATGCTTATGATTCTGATGATCAAAACATAGAGGCCAATCAGATGAATATTTTGCAGCTGAAAGACAATATTATTCCTAGAGGTCTCATACCTTTAGAAGAAATTTTTTATCAGGATGATGTAGCCAGAAAACCAACATTGACTCCCACAGAAAAGGGTGTGGAAGATGTGAACATCGGAATAGCAGATAAGCCCAATATGGTTAAGCTCTCTAAGACATTATATCCTTAGGCAAAAGATAAGTACATCAAATTGTTATCTGAATTTTCTGATATTTTTGCATGGGATTATGCAGATTTTAAGGTTTATGACAAGAATATCATTCAGCACACTATTCCCATCAAGCCGAATCAAAAACCTTTCAAACAGAATTTAAGAAGGATAAATCCAAGGTTGTTTCCATCCATTGAGAAAGAGGTAAATCGAGTGTATAAATCTGGTATCATTGTTCCAATTAGGTTTTCTGATTGGATTTCAAATTTGGTTATGGTAAGGAAAAATACCGAAGAGATAAGGTTGTGCATTGATTTGCCCAATGGTTAGGCACTTGGTCTACGATGTCCTTGACACCTCCAAGGAGCTTCCATCCCCAATAAGGCCAATGTTAGTGTCAGTGTTTGCATACTTCCACCAGGGATCAAAACACATTTTGCATGTGCATCATAGGTGTCCCACTCTGAAGAAAATTTCCATCATTCCATTAGGTCATGATATAAAATTGTTCCACTAGTGGTTGTCCTTGTCAATAAGCTTCATTCTCCCTCAGAAGAACATATTGGCTGACTCATTCTCATGTCCCCTTGAGCATAACAACACCTATGGAAATTCTCTTTTCACTTGGAAGTCTTTTAAGTCAAAATATCATTCATGAAAGTCAAGTCTAAAGTAGTCCCATTAGGTAATTAGGTTTTTATATTTCTAAAGGTCACTCCTTCATTTCAGATGAGGTCAACACATATATGAGAGGGACTCAATAAGATCATCATGATGTAATTTTCATACTTTCAAAGTTGTAATTTTTTTATTTTAATGAATTTTATATCAAAATGCCATTTTGATATAAAAGTCAAATATGTAATTTATTTATGTTTTTCTAAATTTAATTTTATGTTCTCATATGCAATAAATTCAATCCCAAGCTGTCAATGCAATCATCTTGCCTAAGTGGAGAAAATAAAGCCAAACTCCATGACTTGATCAACCTGTAATGCCAAAAGTCAGAAAGATAAAGAGTATCAGTGCCAAATTCCAAAGGGAAAAGTGAACATTAGAAAAGTGGGTGATTCAAATTAAAATTTCAAATCCACTATGCTATAAAGCCTTTCAAAACACCTCAAAGCAAGTCATTTCATTCATTCATCCATTAGAAGTTCCTAGCAAAGGAGAAATTTCAAGTTTTCTGAGAATTTTGGGTCAAATTTCAGGGTTGCTGTGTGTTTACCCTAGGGCATTGCGCATTTGAACAGACGCATTGCGTTTTCCCATAGGCGTTGTGAATTTTCCCAACAACTCTTGACCAATTCACATAGACGCCGCACGTTTTCACTCCGGCACTGTGCGTTTTCTTGAGCGATGCGCGTTCCTCCAGGACGCTGCGCATTTGCTCAGGGAGGGCATTAGGGGAATTTTGAGGTCTAAAATGGGCCTCCTAAGGAAATTATAAAATAATAGTGGAAATAATAAAGTAATATTTGATGACATAATCAAATTTTAGAGGGAAAAAATAAAAAACTACTTTTTCAACTCGTATTTTCAACTTATCTCCCAAAGTTTTTACTCAAATTTCGAGTTGGAGTACTCTTTGGATACAAAATTTAATTCTTCATCCAAGGAGTACCCATGTTACATACTTTTGATGGACCCTGCTAACAAAAAAATGAGAAATACATGAAAAGCGTGATTGCAATCACGTTTTTTCATGTATTTATCATTTTTCGCTTAGCAGGGTCCATAGAAAGTATGCAACATGGGTACTCCTTGGATGAGGAATTAAATTTTGCATCTAATGAGTACTCATGCTCGGAATGTTCGTAAAAAATTTGGGAGATAAGTTCAAAATACGAGTTGAAAAAGTAGTTTTATTATTTTATTATTTTTTAATCCTTTTAACCTTTTACTTAAAAAGTGGTGAATCATCCCCCATGGTTGACATCATCGTCTTGAATCCTATTGGTTCTTATAAATTTTATTTTGGTTGTATATTTTTCTTAGGAGGCCCATTTTATGCCTCAAAATTCCCCTAATGTTTCAAAAGGTTTCAAAAACTCCAAGAAGCTTCATTTCCTAACAAATTTCTTCAAAAGGCTTTTAATCAGTAACTGGACCGTAAAGACACCTCTCCTCTAGTATATTTGGTGTTTCATAATAATTTTGAAGTGCTTGTTGCTATGAAACCCTAGTTTGTATTTCCTTCCCATTTTCATGCATCAAATCCATATTCATGTCCCTAAACATATATCCTATGAGGGGAGGTTTTCTTGACTCTATTCATATCATATCTAACTCCTCACGCACCTCAATAGAGTCAAAATGCTTCACATACCCTACTATCTCTCCCGCGACATTGAGGATATGGCATACATTGTACAAAAGAGGGATTTTAATCATCAAATGCAGAGCCTTTTCCACCACTCCCTCATCAAGATAATAGTCATGCACCAGCTTGAGCAAAAGAACATTCCATGGGACACATTCATAGAAAATGAAGTTTTCACTACCCCACCTAGTCAGCATGAGCAGAGTATCACTTCATCATCTCATCCTCCCATATCCACTCCTCCATCTCAATCTGATGCTTATACATCATCACCAATTCAGATGCATTCACCTCATGTTGATCCTACTTCTTCACCTTTCCATAACCCTTCATCATCACATCATGATACTGAGTCATCAAGTAGTGAGGAGGACATTGAGGCAACTTGGGATAATGTGACTAATGTTGAGCCAGTTCCCAAGACCTATCAGAGAGGCTACATGCATATGTTTGCTTTACTTGGAGTGAAAGGGGGCCTGCCTTATTCATTAAAAGAATAGGTGGGCAACGGCAAAGAAAGGGCTAAAGAGCCAATCATTGATGAGGAGGAGGATAAACATGAAACTTAGCAAGAGTTTCAGTTCATTTGCCTAGATGAGGAAGATAAGAACAAAATCACTAGTGAAGAAATCAAAGGCAAAGAATCAAAGTTTAGTGAAATTCCAGCTAATATTGACAAAGAAAAGTATGTGATTGATTTTCTTGAGCAAGAAAATCAGCAGCTGAAGACCAAGAAGATTATCAATGAGGTCAGGACCATCAAAGCACAAAGAGAGGCAGAAAAGGCCAAGGCCTTGTTGGAGGAGACCTTGGAAATATTTGGTGAGATTGATGATGAGGAGGATTAGCCTCCAAGATAGATACCAAGGACTAGAGGGCTGAAAAGAGCTCTAGCCCTTCAGAGACAGAGAGAAGCTGAGTTGGTAGAGCAACTCACTCCAAGTGAGCTTCTTTCCCTAGAGATTAGAAAGGATAGAGAATCATGGCTTGATAGAGCCAATTTTCGTCTGGAGAGGTTGCTAGAGAAGGCCAACAAGGACAATGAAATTCAGAGGAAAAGGGTAAAGCACTACGCCATGAGGAACAAAATTGCAAGGGCCAAGCTCAAACGAGCCCATGCAAAAATTCAAAATTTGACCAAGAAAAAGGAGAAGGAGAAGTTAGAAATACATGCTGAGGTGTCTCTTCATGTCTCAAGCACTTGATAAGAAAGTAACCTCACAATTTTGGCAAATTTTGGTACATTCGGCACTTTAGTGCATTTTTTGTTTTTTTGAGTAATTTTGGCACACATAAATTCTGCCAAATGCGCAGCGACTTGGACGCTACGATCTTTTGTGGGGCCTCCAATTGACAAATGTCCATGACCATCATGTTCAAAATGATGAATACATCAACCCTTGCAAGTTTCAGAAAATTTGGAGGAGAATTGGTCCCTCAAAAGTGTAAAAAACTACCAAATTTTCATGTTTCTACCTCCTTTTTGACCTAGTCACTGTGCGTTTACCAGTCTTGGGAGATTCAATTTTTTGACAAGGAAAATGAGCATCATTTTGGAAACTGGAGGTAGATTTGGAAACTAGACTAAGAGAGATTTCTAATGATATATCATGGAGCTGATTTGGACACCGGGAAGGCACTCCAAATTTGCTTTCAAAAGAGGTCATTTTTTCTGTATGGGCACTGCGCGTTTGCCAAGAAAATTGCATTTTCACCATCTTCAGTTATTTTGAAGTTTCACTCTAGTTTGACTTTTCACTTGGGAAAATAAATAAATTGCTTATGTAAATGTCATGTTTTGATTTTCATCTAAGGTAGATACATTAGGTGAGTCTTATAGAGGTCAAATGAATCAATTTCCTCTCTTTTAGAGGCAAATTGTTGGGTCTTCCTAGTCTTCAGTTTCTTGTTTGGAAGTAGGTGAAACTGATTCCTATCTCATGGATTCGACTCCCCGAGGCTAGGGAGAGTGGTTTTGAGGTCTATATGATGTATTTTCTTAGTCATTGTAATGGTTGGACTCATTTGGAGGTTTGGATTCTCAAGAGACATATTTTTGTATCAGTTTTGGCCTGGACATTAATCAAATTTGCAGCTATTTTTATGGGATCCATTTGGTATTGTGTTTATTTTCAGGTTCTTCTCTTGTGCTCATATGTTAGAATTTTTTGTGTATTTCATCCATCATTTCATTTCTATTGAATGAATGTTTTCAAGTTAGATGAACAAAATCCATAATTTCTATGCTCTATTTTGGGTAAACATTCAAAATTTGTAATTTCTCCAGTTTAGAAAGAAACCATGAATTCACCATGCTCTTTCTGGCTCCTCACCTATCTTGATCATCCCATAATCAAAACCCTAAAGTGCTAAACCACTGTACCTACCTTGCCCCATAGAACACCCAGAAAATATTGACCTAATTTCCTTGCCCTGACTGTTTGACTCCTTCTGATCCAACAAAACCCTATACAATCAAAATCAAAACCCTGAGCTACTATACCTAGCCTAATATCTTTTTTCCGCAATCATTTTGGCTGTGATCCTTATGGAGAGAGCCCTCTCCTGGCCTAGTAGGGCTAGCTACTTGGCTAAGCGTGGTTTGAGGTTACCTCAGAATTTCCTTTCTCAGCCTAAGGTTCAATCCAAGTGATAACACCTTGGATGTGGAATTAAATTTTGCATCGAACAAGTACTCCCACTCGAAATTTGAGAAAACAATTTAGGAAATACGTTGAAAATACAAGTTGAAAGAGTAGTTTTTTCTTTTTCCCCTCTAAATTTGATGATGTATTCAAATATTATTCTATTATTTCCACTATTATTTTATAATTTCCTTAGGAGGCCCATTTTAGACCTCAAAATTCCCCTAATGGTCCGAGCCAGATTTTGATAGAAAAGTCTGGAATCAATTTTATAGACTTGAAAATTTAACTAATCAACTCCAATATACATCTGAAAAAGCTATCATCCAGTACCAGCAAGGGTCCTTGTTCATTCTGAAACAATCTCAATCAGTTTCTTCCTCCTCTTCCGCCCCTTCTAATTCATTACCTTCTCAGTCTACCCCTCCCATTGTTAGTCCTGCACCACACTCAACAAGATTCATGGCAATATTTGCACCTCTCATTTTACCTGGTCAACTTGCACCCTTACCACAAGGTTATGGTTAGAGAATTCCTCTCTTTGATGATAATTCCGAGATTAGTGTCAGGAAACACTTATTTAAAGTCATTGATTTCATTGACTTAGAAGAGATATATTTTGATGATGCTAAAATGAGAATCATTTCCCAAAGCTTCTACGGAGATGAAAAAAATTGGTTCCATTCTTTAACTTCCAATTCCATAGGAAATACGAAGTATTTGACTGGTGCATTCATAGCTATATGGGAATTGAAAAATAATCCACTTCAGATTATTTCTGAGTATGACAACTTGAAGAGAAATCCAAATGAGTCAGTTTAGGATTTCACTGTTCATTTCAACCGAGTGTATAACTCAATCCAAAATGAGATCAAACCTCCTCTAGGTTTGGCTCTTTTGCACTATCCATATGATTTTGATCCAGACATGGCATACCATCTTTGAGAGAGAAGTCCTGCAACACTAGAAGATATGCAAAGAAACACAGTCAATGTCGAAGAAAATTTTTCAATCAAAAAGTCAAAGACCAAAGGTGAGAGAAAGGTAACAATAAAAGAAGAAGCATCCACATCCTCTGAGGTCTAATTGGATACTCTGATCAGGACTGTGGAAATGATGGTTGATAGAATTTCAATCATTGCAAGACAACCAGAAGCACAATTTCATAATCCTAATTTTTGAGGTCAACAGCAACAACCTCAATTTTGGATTAAATAGAGGGAACAAAGAGCTCCAGAGTAGTAAGCACAACAACAGATCTGAACTCCTTTGCAGCAAAATTATGCTCAAGGGGTTGAAGAAGAAGATGATATTGTGGAAGAAAATAATTTCTTCATATCATATGGACAACCTATATTCTTGACAGAGGATTAAGAATACATTGAGAAAACAGATTTTCCGAAAGACGATGACTACATATTTGCAAATGATGATGAGTTGGAGATTCAATCTGATGATTATCAACACGGTTATCTAAATGCAGTCAACTCATAATAGAGGCAATATTCATTGAGAAATATATATGTTCCTGTCACTCCTATTCAGAAGAGGACATCCCAAAAAAAATATACTCAACCCAAGAAAAATCCCCAAGCTAATCAGAACAAGGGAAAGGAGCCTATAGTTGAAAATCAGATCAACATCAATCAAGCATATACAAGCACACGAAGAAAATAAAAATAAATTCAAAGGAAGGAATCTGCAACAAAGGACAAACCCGACAAGAGGGACACCACTGTAAAATAGGTAGACAAGCAATCCAAGCTTTTTAGCTTATAAAATGAAATCTCTAAGTTAAAAGTTTCTATCCCCTTGACTGAGCTTGTAAAAAATAGTCAATATAAATATCATGTGGATAAATTGTTGAAAGTATATCCTATGTCTGATATGGTAAATGTTGAAGATGATCAACCAAAGCTCAATTTTGGTCCAGCCATAGATGGTAAATTAGAAGATAGTGATGTCCCCCAATTTTTTTTGAGTTTGAGAATTCATTAGTGTATCCTTCACAATTCCATGCTTTACTCTAGAGCTTCTCATAACCTGATTCCAAAGGCCATAATGGAAAAATTGGGCTTGGATATAACTCATCCTTACCATGATATTTACTCCTTTGATTTTGGTAGAGTTCGTTGTCTTGGTCTTGTTAAGGATTTGGTATTTTCACTTAAGCAAATCCCAACTAAAAATGTCTTAATGGATGTGGTAGTGGCTGATATACTGCCACGATTTGGCATGTTACTGTCAAGGTATTTGGGAGAGAAGTTAAGAGGTACTTTGCAATTGGATTTCTCTTATGGCACCATCCCCATTTTTGGAAAATTGAGGAACTGGTACCCAGATACAAAAATTAAATATATGATCACCGGTAAAGAGAAACCCAACAATCATCCTATCAATGCTGTACATACCTATCTTCAGTCATTTATTTTGTTTAAGGATAGTGGTTTAAATGATTTAGATAGTCAATCATAGAAGTTGAGGAAATTCTAGAAATTTCCAATAGTGTCAGAGAAGCTTTGGATGAAAAAACAAGGCAATCAGCCTAGTTCTTCAGACCAGTTATCAGATAAGTTAGAAAAAGGTTCAAAACAAATTGAAGAAGTGGCCTAAAAAGAAGAGATAAATCAGAATGCAGAATTCGAACTTTCAGAAG
Organism: Pinus albicaulis; assembly: GCA_034641835.2. Classification (NCBI taxonomy): domain Eukaryota; kingdom Viridiplantae; phylum Streptophyta; class Pinopsida; order Pinales; family Pinaceae; genus Pinus; species Pinus albicaulis. Next base: position 1,244,740,384 of record CM076583.1, read on the forward strand.
ATGGGAATGGTATTTGAACCATGGATTTCGACGATGCCTTAGGGAAAGATAAGGCAAGCATTAGAATCTGGATCTGTAGTCCTCCTCATCAACCAGGTGAAGTTCCAAAAAGTCAGAGATTATGTTCATATAAGTTGGCTTTCGATTTTTCTAATAATGAAGCTGAGTACGAGGCATTGATCACCGGCCTCAAAATTCTAAAAAAGTTGGGAACATAAAGAATTTATGTTTATGGCGACTTCGAGCTTGTAATCAAATAGGTAAACAGGGAATACCAGGCTAAGCATACATGAATGAGAGCATATAGAAATGATGTACTTGATATCGTCAACATGTTTCATGAATATAAAATTTCAGTTGTACCAAGAAGTCAGAATCTTATGGCAGATTTGCTTGTTACAACAATACGCAATTTTAATATTCCCATATATTCTAATAGGAAGTTTTAAATTCATGTAAAACATCGATCAACTTTCCCTGAAAACTTGAGGTATTGGCAAGTGTTCTGGGATGACAAACAGGTGAATAATTTTCTACAGATGGAAGGCGAATTTGAAAACTCCTTTATTGATGAGGTTTATGATAAAGATGATCAAGTCATCGAGGCTACTTAGTTTGATGTATTACAACTGAAAGATAAAAACATTCCAATGGGTCTTGTACCTTTGGAATAATTGTTTGATCAAGATGATGTTGCTAGAAAGCCGACCATGGTTCCTACCGAGAAAGGCGTTGAAGATGTGAATGTTGGAACAACAAAAGGGCCCAAGATGGTCAAGCTAAGTCCTTATCTCCAGAGGTAAAATACAAATGCATAGCTTTCTTTTCTGAATTTTCTGATGTATTTTCTTGGGACTATGCAGATATGAAATTTTATGATAAGAATATCATTCAGCTTACAATTCTGGTCAAGCCTAACCAAAAGCCCTTCAGAAATTTTTTGAGAAGAATCAACCCAAGGTTTTTGTTGTCTATAGAGAAAGAGGTAAGCATACATTTTAAATATGGTATCATTGTTCCCATCATGTTTTCTGATTGGATGTCAAATCTAGTTCCGGTGAGAAATAAAACAGGAGAAATCCGTCTTTGTTTTGATTTCAGAAACTTGAATAAGGTGTCTCTAAAGGATAGCTATCCCCTTCCTAAGATGTACCATATCCTACAGAGAGTTGTGGGGGCCTCTCGAATGTCACTTCTTGATGGATATTTGGGATACAATCAAATCTTAGTGCATAAGGATGATCAAGACAAGATTGCTTTCACGACACCTTGGGGCACATTTAGGTATGCTAAAATGCCATTCGGGCTCATGAATGCAGGAGCCACCTTTCAGTGGGCGATGGAAATAGACTTTTCAAATGAAAAGGATGTTTTCTTAGTTTTGTATCTTGATGATTTGAAAAAATTCTCTCATTCTGATGACGAAAATTTGTATCATTTGAGAATTGTATTTCATACATGCAGGTAATTTGGGATTTCACCCAATCCAAAAAATAGTCTTTTTTCCATGGAGGAGGGAAAGCTTCTCAATCATATCATATCCAAAGATGGTATCCGTATTGATCCTTCTCAGATTGAGGCTATTCAACAAATTGATTTTCCACACAACAATAAAGAGATCCAAGCTTTCAATGGTAAGATGAACTTCTTGAGAAGATTTATTCCAAATCTTACTAAGCATCTTCAAGAGATGACCAATATGCTCAAAAAGGACAGTGAGGTAAGGTGGTCGGAGGACGCCAAAAAGTATTTTAACTCAGTAAATTTTTCCTTAACTACAACTCCTATTTTGATTAGCCTTGACTACTCCATTGATTTCATCATATTTTCATTTGCCTCTTAATACCTTGGTTGCGGTTTTGATGCAAAATAAGGATAAGACTGAGCATATCATTTCATTCTTCAGCCATACCATCAGGGATGCAACCCTTAGATATAACATCATTGAGAAGTAAGCTTTGGCCCTGTTAAAGGCATTGAAGGACTTTCGAGTGTATATCCTTTATTCACATATTCTAGCCTATGTCCCTAATGCAGCAGTGAAGGATGTTCTGATCCAGAATGATCCGGAAGGCAAAAGAGGAAAGTGGATAGCAGCTATGTTATAGTATGACCTCAAGATCAAGCCTACAAATCTGATCAAAGGTCACGGATTAGCCAAGCTCATGGCTAAATCAAATTTACATGCACTTGATATCAATTAGAGGAAATTTTAGCCTAAAAGTGCCCACGAAATTTCCATGTAATTTCCATATCATAATATGTAAACCAATCAATATGATTTAAATTTAAAAATATGTACATGTAAATATTTTGGAGGGAAAAGAAGAAAAACTACTTTTTGTAATTGTATTTTTGGCTTATCTCCTTATAGGTTTACTCAAATTTCAAGTTTAGACACTCATTAGATGAATAATTAAATTCCACATCCAACGAGTACCCATTATGCATAATTTTGAGAAGACCCACCCTAATAAAAATTGCAGATACATTAAAAAAATGTGTTTTAACACGTTTTTCAATGTATCTTCAATTTTTATTAATGCAGGTTCTCTCAAAAGTATGCATAATGGCTACTCGTTGGATGTGGAATTTAATTACGCATGTAATGAGTGTCTAGACGTGAAATTTGAGTAAACGAATAAGGAGATAAGTAAAAAATACAGCTAAAAAAAGCAGTTTTTTTATTTCCCTCCAAAATTCATAACTCTTATTTTATTATTTTAACTATTATTTTATTATTTTTCTTCGGAGGCCACTTTTAGCCTGATATTTCCTCTAATGAACCTCATTTCATTTTTATCCGATGAAGAAGATGATGGCGCACTCATGCAGGTATCAAATATTTTTCTCTCATTTCCTTGGTAATCTCACATCATATATGTTCTTCAACATCTTAATCCTCCTCCAGACATGTCTAAAAGTAAGGGTAGGTCATTAAAGTTGAAGGCCTCCAAATACTGTATTTTGGACAATGCTTTATATTGGAAAGACCTGGGTGGTGTCTTGCTGAACTATTTGGTAGAAAATGGAGCCAAGGGGGTAATGACTAATTTCCATAAGGGAGATTATGGAGACCACTTGTTTTGGAAAACCATGGAAAATAAGGTATTGAGGGTTGGATATTATTGGCATACTATTTTTGCATATTTTTAGAAAACCGTGATGATTTGTCACGAGTGCCAAATATTTCAAGGTAAGAAGAAGTTTCTCCCACTTCCTTTGCAACCTATATTCATGCAAGCACCATTTCAGCAGTGGGGCCTTGAATTTATTGGAGAAATAAACCCTGCATCTCTTTCCAAACATAAATAGATCTTAAAATCTACCGAATACTTCACCAAATGGATCGAAGCAACCCCAACAAGGCAAGCTACAAATTTAGTCATTATTCAGTTTAGGGAGACTAACATTTTGTCTTGTTTTGGCTGTCCTCAAAAGATCTTTACAAATAATGTGGCTGCATTGAAGTCGAAGAAAATGGTTTAGTTTTGCAACAAGTACAACATCAAATTAGGGCACTTAACCACATATTATCTGCAAGGTAATGGATTGGCGAAATAATCTAATAAATATTTAATTAACATTATAAAGAATATGTTTGAGGCAAACAAGAAGAACTGGCATAAGAAGCTTGTTAATACTTTGTGGGTAGACAGGGTGAGTAGTAAGAAGTCAATAGGAATGTCTCCTTTTCAATTGGTATATGGAGTAGATACATTTTTCCCTAAATCACTTGTAGTCGAGGTTATGAAGTTGTTACAAGAAGCAGGTAGTGAAGATAATTATGTGCAATGTCGGATCAATCAGATGATCCATCTTCAACAAACCAGAGATGAGGTCTTTCAAAACACCTCAAAGCTTCATGAAAGGATAAATAATGCATATGAATGCAATACAAAAGAAAATTATTTTGAGATTGGAGATGTGGTCCTTCGTTGGGATGCTATAAGCGAGGAGAAAGGGAAACACAGTAAAATTGAGAACGTATGGAAAGGACCATACAAGATTTCAGCATCTTGAGGACAACATGCTTTCCTATTGGAGGAAATGAATGGAGAATATTTCCTAAGAGGACCAGTCAATGGTAGGCTCCTTAAGCATTACCTTTTCTGAGCAGACTTCTAAAATTTTCCCAATTCCATTGTACATATCAGTTTATTTTTCTGCAAAGTGTGAAGCACATAATCATCAGAGCTTAGAGCCTGAGGTGAAGGCCATAAAGTTCCATTGATTTTATGATGTTTTCAAAGTTTATTTAAAGTAAATTCAATCCATTTTTGAGTCATTTTATCATGTTAAGTTTTTAGTATTCAGTTTGTTTTTTAACTTTTGACTCCATGCCCAATGGTTAGGCCACTTGGTCTACGGTGTTCTTGACACCTCCAAGGAGCTTCCATCCCTAGTTGGAGCCAATGTTAGTGTTAGTATTTGCATCCTATCACTAGTTATCAAATGGACTCTTATCATGCCTTCTTAGGGTCCCATAGTCAAATTTTTGTCATTTCACTAGGTATTCAAGAAAAAATTTGGTCACTAAGCATTAGGTTTAGGACTATTTTCCACTCCTTTCAAAATCTTAAATTGTTGGTCCATGTCATCAAATAAGTTGAGTATATAATTTTTCATAGATTTTCATCATCATTTCAGTCATCTACACCATGATATCATTCAATTTAATGTCTCCATTAGGTCATTAGGGTTTCAAGGTCACCAAACTACCATTTCATGCATAAAATCCGACAATTGGAAGAGTGGTAATAAATGCAAGTTTCTTCAATAAATATTGATTTCAAAATGTAATTTTATGTTTCTATATGTAATAAGTACTTCAAAGTTCTAAAGACACAGTTCAATGTTCCAAGGAAGATACAAAAAGATCAAATTACAAAATGTCCAAGGTTGTAAAGTCAAAAAGAGAATGAAAGTCATGCTACAAAAAGTGTTATGGGGTCCATCATCACTCAAAGGGAGTCAATTCACATTTATAAAAGGACCAAAAAGTCACAAACACATTTCATTTGAACTCCTCTTGCCCCTCATGATCGATCTCATCCTTCATTTGGTGAGAAAAACACGTTTTTTTAGCTGAAAGTGAGAAAAATTGGGAGGCAATGCGCACTAGTGAACTGTGTTGCGAATCCGAAGGAGGTGTTGCATGTAGATGAATTGTGTTGCTCATAGGTGTTGTGCATAGGTATCTTGTGCTATGCATGGGGCAGAGTTTCCCAAACTTGCCAAAAATCACCCAAATCAATTTCTTAGAGCTCCATTCCATATTTTTCATCTTCCAAGCATCACAACAAGTAAGTACATTCATTGTTATGGCACATCTTCCTTTGCAAACCAAGAAATTATAACAAGGTTAGTTCCCTAGGGTTTTATAGGAATTTAATGCTTTTGGTTTACAAATGATCAATTGATGCTATGAAACCATAGTAACAATATTCCTCCACCTATATTTGTTAAATTATACATCATTCCCATACTTCACAAACCATTTCCCATCATTTTTGCATCATCTCCCTACAAATTCCAACCCTATTCTACCAAATTGGGCCATTTTATTTGCTAGGACTATGTTTGGAATTCCCTAGCTCACTTCCCTCATGCATTTATCTTCATTTCACTCCCTAAAGATTCCTAAGACCCCTGCCCATATCCCTAAAATTGTCTACTCCCATTTCCCTTCCCTAGCTCCCTCATTTCATGCCTTCACTTACATTTCCCCTTTTTTTCCCTCCTATCATCTAGGGTTTCAATCGTGGAAGGAGGGATCCAAGAGGATCTTGCATCAGTTCAAATCGACATGGAAGTCTAGTACAATCTTTAGTTTGTCCAGTGTTCTGGATGAAAGAGGAATTCGTCGATGGTGCAAAGAAATAACAAGTGACTTTATGGTGTATGTGTTAAAGGGTGGAAAAATACTTCATGGTATTAAGCCTATGCTAAGACCTAATTCCTAACCATGGTCTTAATCCTAAATTCTGAACCTAGTGCAAACAAATGCAATGTTTCAAACCTATTGTGTTTAAACCTTATGTAATGGTGTTACAAATATGTAATAACCCCTTTCGGAACTATGCAATGTGTTAAAACTATGGTTATAAACCATATGTAATAAAACTATATTAAACACAATCTAACCATGTCAGAGTTGACTGTTGGACAGAGATTGCAATCAGCATGTGAATAGTTAGAATGTTAACATTTGACTGCCGAGATACCACATTAGTTAACCGCAGAATAGAATAGACCGCCGAGCTTGTATGCAGTTTTCACACGTGGAGTTAGTGCAAAGTTACACCGTCAGCCCGAAGCTGTAGGAACTAACCGCCTAGGTGGCAACCAATGATTAGACCACCCCCTAGTCACATGTCAAACGGTTCACCGCTCCGCCGTTAGCCAGAATGTCGGGGTTTATTTTTAGTCAAAATTTTATTTTGGGTTTCATTGTTATGTGCGCTATGTGAAAGTTATCCACCATGTAATCTATGTGCAAGGTGTTCCACTTTTATAAGACTGAGAGGTGTTTTCCACCTAAACACATTAAATTGAAAAACCAATTTTCCATTTTTGGCCCTAGAGTGAACCTATTTAAAATTATCCATTTCACCATGGAGAAAAGGAGTGTTTGTGAAGGCTTGTATTCAAAATTCTGAAGAGAGAGGCAGTTTTTATTTCAGGTGTATCTTGGTTGTCCGGAGGCGAAATTGGGAACTGAGATAGGTGTTGGAAAGATAGGAGAGAGAGATTTCTGTTGAAAGAGACTAGAGGTGCCTGCGAGCACATTTATTCTAGTGAATTTTTGTGTAAAGACTTCCATGGATCAATCCTTAAAAAAAAATATGCCCATCTTGAAGGCAAACCCAGAGACATAGTCCACCAGGGAAGAACTCCGTAATCAATGCTTGTTGTATTCTATCTCTGTTATTTGTTGCAAATTCATGTTTAATTGTGATTCTTAAGTTCTGGATTAAGTCATAAAATAAATTTTTTTCCTTCAGTCTTCGACACTAAGAGATCGAGTTAACAATCAATTCACTTTGGAAAATATTCAATTCTACTTCAGTGTTATTTCAGATCATATATTTTGGTATCAGAGCAAGTTGCGTTTTGTAAGATTTTTTCCATTGAATGTTAACCAGGTCCAGGTTGTGACGTGGATAAGGAAGGCTCGAGGAGATAGACCTGGAATTTGGACAGAGGAAAGTAACTCAACAATCGATAATGGGAGGATCCGATGCAGGTGAAACTCCTGAAGTGAAGGTCATGGGTGATGAATAGATTCAAAAAATGTTTTTGAACATGCAATGGATGCTGGGAGGATAAAAGAATTGAATTATTTCACATAAGGGTAACTTCTAAGCACACAAAAATAGACACATTATTTGACAGTGGATCACAAGAAAATTTAATATCTAAAGAAATAGTTAAGAAATTGGGTTTGGAGAAAAAAAATCATCCAAGACCATACCCATTAGGTCAACTAAAATAAAAGGCTCAAATTAATTTCATACAGCAGTGTCATTTAAAATTTTGCATCACACCTAATTACATTGATGAAGTGGATTTAGATGTGATTCCATTAGACATATGTGGAGTAATGATAGGAAGTACTTACCTATATGATCATGATGTTGTGTTTCATAGGAAAGAGTGTAAATATCACCTTAAGAAATATGGGATTGAATACATTGTCAGGGCACATAAAATAAAAAAAACACTTGGATTTCGTTACTGCTAATCAAATGAAGAGGCTAATAAGTTCAAGTAAAAGATATGCACTCATGGTTGTAAAAGAACAATATAAGGATCAACATGATGCTTTTTTCAGGTTGTGAATCTTAGTTTAAAGATAATTTGTTTAAAGTGGTAGATTATTTTCAAAGTATATTTAAAGAACCAAAACATCTGCCTCCTAAACAAGAAATACAATATGAGATAAAATTGTTCTTTGATGCCCCTCTTCCTAATGTTGAAATGTATCACATGTTCGTCATAGAGAATGGATAAATAAATAAACAAATCCAAGAGATGGTTGAAAAAGGCTTCATTCGACCCAGTTCATCTCCATGTGGTTCACCCATAATTTTGGTTCCTAAGAAAGATGGGACATGGAGAATGTGTGTCGATTTTAGGGCCTTAAACAAAATCACAATCAAGAACAGGTATTCTCTTCCCAGGATAGATGATTTACTTGACCAGTTGAAAAATGTTGTCTATTTCACTAAGTTGGATTTGCATAGTGGGTATCATCAAATTTACATTGCAGAAAATGATATCTAGAAACTGCATTTCAAACTAGGCAGGGGCTATTTGAATGGTTAGTGATGCCTTTTGGTTTGTGTAATGCTCCAACAAATTTCATGTGGGTTATGAATGATGTATTCCCTCCATACATTGATAAATTTTTCATAATCTACTTAGATGATATCCTAATTTTGAGTTCCAGTATGGAAGAACATGTTAGGCATGTTAAACAGGTCTTTGAAGTGTTGCAAAGGGAAAAATTGTACCTTAAATGATCCAAATGTGAGTTTGGGAAAACTTCATTGATTTATATTTGTTACATAGTTGGAGGTGGTCCTTTGAAAATAAATCTAGCTAAAATTGATGTGATTATTAAGTTTCCAAGACCAAAAAATGTGAATGAAGTTAGGAGTTTCATAGGTGCAGTTCAATATTGGAGAAAATTGATTTCCCAGTTTTCTTTAATTGCATCACCATTACATGATTTAACAGGTTCTAAAGTTTCCTTTCAATGGGGAGGGAAACAACAAAAATATTTTGATACACTTAAGCAGAAAATTGTCACAGCTCCGATCTTAGCTTTACTAGATCTTCAACAGCTATTAGAAGTTGAAACAGATGCTAGTGGTTATGCAATGGGTGCATTCTTTACTTAAAAAAGGGAAACCTATTTGTTTCCATCCAGAAAATGTTTCTAAGTCAGTTGCAAATTATCTAACATATGATAAAGAGCTATTTTATTTGGTTGAAAGTGTAAAGAAATGGAAACATTACTTAATGGGTAAGGAAATAGTTATTCACACAGATCATCAACTGCTTTAGTACCTTCAGTCTCAGACTAAGTTGCAACAATCTCTCCATTACAGATGGATGGGATTTCTTCAGCAATTTTACTTAGTAATTAAGCACAAGAAAGGTGTAACAAACAAAGTAACTGATATGTTGTCTAGACCATCTTTGAATTCTTCAATAGTCCTGCATAATAGTTCTTTAAAACTTGAAAGTTATTTATAACAATATAGTACAGATGTTGATTTCAAAAATATTTATGAATCACTAACTCATGGTACTCAGGTGGAAGAAGTCAATTTTCATGTTCATGACAGGTTGTTATATCATCTGGGTAACTTGTGCACACCACAGATAGAAAGGGCACATGTTATTCGGGAAGCACATTCTTCTCGCATTTCAGGACATTTTGGCATAAGCAAGACAATGAAACAAATTCAAAGGTATTGCTACTGGCCTTGTATGTATGAAATAGTTGTTAAGTACAATAAACGATGTGTTATATGTTCGACAAGAAAACCAATAAATAGAAATATTGGCTTGTATATGCCACTTCCAGTTCCTTCACGACCATGGGACAACATATCCATGGACTTCGTTGGAGGAATTCCTATTTCCAGGAGAGGGCATGATTACATTTATGTCATGGTTGATCGTTTCAGAAAGATGTGCATTCATTCTCCATGAAAAAAGCAAGTGACTGCTAAAAAAAATACACAGATGTTCTTTCAATAGGTATGGGTTCATTTTGGGTTACCTACTTCCATCATTTCAGACCAAGACACTTGCTTTGTAGGAGATTTTTGGTCCACTTTTTGGGGACTCATGGACACTAAGATGAAGAAGAGCACAACTTTTCTTCCACAGACAGACAAACAGATTGAAGTGGTGAACAGGACAGTGATACATATTCTCCAAGGTTACTGCAGCAAACATCCTAAGTTGTGGAATGAATATTTACCTTATGTGCAACATGCTTACAATCGAGCCTTACATTCTTCGACTAAGCGATCGCCATTTGAAACATGTTTTGGGTATCTACCAAAGTCACCAATGGATTTCATGTTTGGTGAAGAAGATAAAGTGGATGGACACAAAAATTCAAATAAAGCAGTTAATTTCATTCAATGGATACAACAGATACATGAAGCAGTGCAAGATAAGTTAGAGAAGAGTCAAGCCAACTACAAAATGTGCCACGACAAGCATCGAATGGATCATCATTTTTAGGTCGGAGATCAGGTATGGTTGTATATCATTAAATACAAGTTGAAAGCTGAAGGTAAGAAACTGGAACCCATCAGTATGGTCCTTTAAATATTGGAAATAATACATTCCCGTTAGATTTACCTCCTTACATGCGTATTTATTGAGTTGTAAATGTATAAAATCTGAAGTTGTATGAACCTCCGATGATAATTGATCCAGAGGAAGATACAAAGATTCCTACGATTGATGATTTGGCACCTGAGTATATGAATGAGTTGCAGGAAGATACCATCTTGGACAAGAAGGTTCACACTTCAAGGCATGGAGATGTTGAATATCTTCGAGTGGGACTCAAGGACATGAATCCTTGGATGGAGATCAGAAGAGTGAGGGAGCCGTACCCTCACTTGATATTTGCTTAAACCAAACTTTTGTTGTTCCAAAAGCTTTCAAGTGGAGAGGATTGATCCAGGAGGATCTTGCATTAGCTCAAATCAACAGGGAAGTCTAGTACAATATTCAATTTCTCCAGAATTTCAGATGAAAGAGGAAGCCTTTGATGGTGCAAAGAAATGACAAGTGACTTTATGGTGTATGTGTTAAAGGGTTGAAAATTACTTCATGGTATAAAACCTATGCTAAGACCTAAGTCCTAACCATGGTCTTAATCCTAAAGTCTAAACCTAGTGCAAAAAAATGAAAATTTTCAAACCTATGGTGTTTAAATCTTATGTAATGGTGTTACAAATATGTAATAACCCCTTTCGAAACTATGCAATGTGTTAAAACTATGGTTATAAACCATATGAAATAAAAATACATTAAACATAGTCTAACCGCGTTAGAGTTGACTGTGAGGCGGAAATTGAAATCAACATGTGAACAGTCAGAATGTTAATACCTGACTGCCAGGAGACTGCATCAGTTAACTGTAGAGCAGAACAGACCGTCAGGCTTGTAGATAGTTTTCACATGCGGAGTCAGTGCACAATTACATTGTCAGCCCGAAGCCGCCGGAACTAACTGCCAAGGTGGCAACCAACAATTAGACTGCCCACTGGTTACATGTAAAACGATTCACCACTCTGCTGTTAGCCAGACTATTGGGGTTTATTTTTAGTCCAAAGTTTATTTTGGGTTTTTTTGGTATGTGCATTGTGTTAAAGTTATCCACCATGTAATCTATGTGCAAGGTGTTCCACTTTTATAATACCGAGAGGTGTTTTCTACCTAATCACATTAAATTGCAAAACCAATTTTCCAATTTTTTCTCGAGAGTGAACCTATTTAAACTTATCCATTTCACCATGGAGAAAAGGAGTTTTTTTGAAGGTTTGTATTCAAAACTCTGAAGAGAAGCATTTTTATTTCAAGTGTATCTTGGTCGTCCGGAGGCAGAATTGGGCACCGAGACAGAAGTTGGAAAGCTAAGAGAGAGATATTTATGTTGACAAAGACTAGAGGTGCCTACGAGCACATTCATTCTGGTGAATTTCTATGTAAATACTTCCTTGGATCAATCCTTAATAAAATGGATGCCCATATTGAAAGCAAACCCGAAGACGTAGTCCATCAAGGATGAAATTCGTAATAAATGTTTTTTGTATTCTATCTCTATTATTTACTGCAAATTCATGTTTAATTGTGCTTCTTAAGTTCCAGATTAAGTCATAAAATCAACTATTTTCCTTCAATCTTCCACACTAAGCGATCAAGTTAACAATCAATTCACTTTGTCAAATATTCAGTTCTATTCAGTATTATTTCATATTAAGGAGATTCCTCACCATCAAATAAGAGAAAAAAACACAAAGGGGGGAAGAGATTGAGGTATGAACCTTAAAATTTAAATGAAATCCCTTCCTCACCCATCATCAGAAAATCCTTTGAATATGTCAATTGCCTTATGGTTTTGTCAAAGAGTGGAGGAAGTAGGTTACCACGAGGAGCTTACAGATTTGTTTTCCACCAACTTGAAGGGATAAAAGGCCACCATTGCAGGGTTTGATTTCACATTTTCAATTGATGTAATCTCTCTTGCAACAGAGATACCAAATCACGAGGAAAATTTGTTCAAAGGCATGAACCTAGACCTTGATCAGTACAAATCCTTCATAAAATCAGAGTGCAAAGAGACTCATCCTCATATTCTTCCATTCAGATACTTGTTGGAGAGGTATGCACCGTTGGTGAAGGCTGTGATGAAATTATTCATATGTGAGGGTATGTTTTCCATATTGTACAAATATCACATTAGATTTCCCATGAACTTCACAACAGTGAATTCCCTTAACTTATGCAATTTATTCTATAGGAGTGTGAGCAAGATGGATGAAAAGGTGCAAGCCATGAACACATAACATTACCCTAGCCTCTTTCACCATAGCTTGGTGAAGATCATAGTTCTACATTAGTTGGAAGAGAAGAACATGACATGGGATGCCTTCATTAAGACAACTTTGTAGACACACACAACTACTACACCAACTCAACAACAAAACATATCACCTGCCATGTCAGCACAATCTATGGAGGTGGGATCATCTATAAAAAAATTTGAGGTTACAAAGAGGCCTAGGCCTGATGTTTGTGTTTGCTCCTCAGAAAGAGGAAGGGGCTTAGCCTACTTCACTATAGGGATTACCATCAACATAGCATAAGACATTCATGCATGATGAGGAGGAAAATGAATTTGACTTGGTTGAATTGGAGGACCACTATGAGAAAGAAAACTTGGAGAGGGTAGTCAAATACAAGGATGCTCAGATCAAAGAGCTCCAAAATAATTTGGAAAGGTCCCAATTCATCATTTCATTTCCTGAGTAGGAGAACAGACAACTGAAAACACAACAGTTGATTTTGAAGAAAAAGATGTTTCAGGAAAAAAACATGAAGAGAAAGGAAAATTAGTGGCTGAGCATGATGAAAATGATGAGCATGAACAACAAGTGAAGAGGAAGAGGCCAAGAACCATGGGTCTCAAAAATGCATTACAGAGAGAAAAAGAACAAAACCCTACATATGAGGAGCTCAATTTTGAAGAGAGGATTGCAAAGGAGATAAATGAGGATGGGGAGTTTTGGCTTGAGAAGGTCAATAATCACATGGAAAATCTCCTTGAAAATGAAAACAAGGATAACAAGAGCCACAAATGCATGGCTTCCCACTACCAAACAAGAAATCAGACTGTATGCATAAAAATCAAGTGATTGCAAGGCAAGCTTAAGAAAATCCTAATTAGCCAAGAGGAGAAGGGTAAAATTGATTTGATTGCTTTTGCTTCCATGATTGCATAATACACCTCATCCATCACTTCTGGACCAATTTTGGGAAGATTTGGAGCAAATTTGTTTTTTGGTCAAATTTGGTGAAAGTTTGCAGAATTCAGAAATTTCACTAAGGCCCTGCAGTTTTTCCTTAAGGCTCCAAATGAAAAGTGGCTAAAATTTATATAAATATTATTCCCTCCTCTCAAAACCCATTTCGTCAAATTTTCTAGAATGAGCTCATATTTTGAGAAAAATGAAGAAAAGAGGCCAAAAATCAGCATTCTACCTCTGTTTTTGACAAGCGCTGCGTGCCTGGAGACACCTTGGGAGAATGAGTTTTTGAAGGCCTTCCCATGGGGTTTTAAAAAATTCAAAGTGTTTTGGAAATAAGAGAGACAGGGCTATTTTACCATTCTCTCATATTTCCATTTTTACTTTGGTATGGTGCCCAAAAGTGGCCTCAAAGTTGACGTTGTGCATCTGCAATTTTCTGAGATTTTAATTAAAATTTTCACTATGTAATTTTTGACAATTCCTAGTTTGAATTTTGTAAAAGTGAAAAAGTGAGTGTAGATGAATGTAAAGGTCAAAATTTAATTTTAAATGGTAAAAATGGAGTTGAATAGGTGTCTTATCCTCCATTTATTGCTTTGAGGATATGTCTCTTGATGGTTAGATAAAGGAGGAATTTTTTGTGCAACCTCCCTAGTGTGTAGCAGAGTTCAGATAGGTGCATGAATGTGACTTTATTCCTGGAAAATTCAACCTCCAAGGGAGGGTTTAGACCTCAGTAGCTATATGAGGCCTTTTGTAATCATTTCCAAGGGTTGGAACATTGGACATTGAACTAGTGTATTTCAATTTGACAAAGTAATACAATGAATACAGAGAAAAGTTGGAGCTTAAATTTAGGGATTCATGTGGTGAGATTGTATGGCTATGTTTCTATTTTTTAAGTCACTCCATTGAATTATTTTTCTTTCCATTACATATCTATTGCTTTCACTCATTGTCTTTAAAGTTTTTAAGCAGGATTCATGAGGAATACATGCCCTGTTTTGATGATATGATGACGTTGTGTTTATTTTCTTCTTAAGGAATGAATTCATACTTATATGCTTGTTCCTGATCTCTCTTTTCTATTGTGAAACCAGCTCCAAAAATATAAGAAAAGAGATATCAACTCCTTATAAATAAGCCACTTCAAGGGGGCAACCTCCAATACATTACATGAATGAACAATTCTTGGATGATACAAATTACAAAACCTCCTTTCTATATATAGGATTCCATGGGGCCACAATGTAATCCTTGCCGACCTAACAATAATAATTTAAGGGCACAATAATAAAAATATGGGGGTTACAGGGGTATAATAATAACAATAAGGGGGTTACATTAACAACAATAAGGGACTCCTAGTGGGGACACAATGTAATCCTAGCTGACCTAACAATAATAATTTAAGGGCACAATAATAAAAATATAGGGGTTAAAGCTGAGAGTTTTTAGAAGAACACTACAGGCGAGGATGGCTCGTGAACCCTAAAGGTTTAGGGTTTCGAGCAGGCTCTGCAACGAAGGACTCTGTCCTCTCCAGACCTCTAACTTCTAACTACTGTGTGCCCGCTCCATAGAAATCAACTGCAACATGACTCCTTACAATGGTGTCCCTTGCGGCGGAGGAGGGGGGGGGGGGGGGTTCAGCACCTCCCCTAGGCTCCAGTGTGATTCCAGCTTCTGAATCAGCTATGGCCTCCATTCCCATTCAATCTGACAATGTCGTTATGCAGGACACTCCGGCGGTGAAAGAAACTCCAAATGAGACACATGGTGCAACAAATATGCCCCATGAGGCAGAAAATGCAGCGAACAAGGAAGTTCCCAAGGTGACTTCTCCAACATGCAAGCCCATAGCAGCAGAGCGACCCAAAATTGAACTCCCAAGTCACAGAATCAACGAAAAAATTTAGTTTATGAAGGACCATGCCCTCATAGGCAAGTTTATCCGCATCTGGCCGACTGAAAAAGCTCTACAAGGTTGGATAGCAGCAAAATGGAAACCTAAGGGACATGTAACCCTTTAGCTTGGCCCAAAAGGGTTCTCCAAAGCGGTCTTCAACTATATTTAAGATTGAAACAGAATCCTTGACGGTGGTCCTTATTTATTTAACTCAACTGGTCTGTATTTACGAGACTGGGTTGAACGATTTAACCCAGACAAGGAGGATTTCAGTTGGACACAAGTGTGGATCTGGCTATATTATCTTCCGCTGGAATACTGGGATGAAGAATCGCTGAAAGAAATCGGAAATGGGTTGGGCGAGTTCATAAAGATAGCTGTTACACAGTAATTTGTCACCATCCCTGCAATCCCCCGTCCCACACATGTGAGGGCCTATTCCGTGACCTATGAGCAGTGACATGACCTGAAACCACTTTCATGGCATCCCCCTTCACAAGGAAAATCATTCCTCTGAAGACAGTTTCCTGTGAAAAGCCCTAAAAATAGACCTTTTGACCTTGGTGCGACCAGCCATTTCAGCCCTCGCGCCAATGGGGGAAATCCACCAAAGAGGACGCACCAATTGGCGCTCTGTCCCATTGTATTAATCGTGCCAAGCTTAATAAGGATTGTATTTTAAAAATAAATGGCGGAAGTTTGATTCCAACCAACTCCTGAACGAGTCTCTAAAATGAGTTGGGAGGTTTGGCTTCGGATCTCCATGTAGGGGAAGTGGTTTTCCACCTATCATGGAAACTTCCTTGAGGATAGGGCCAATCCCACCATTGTAGGGATCCAAAATCCCCTTCCACCATCTATATAAGCTTGTCATTTTCCCTTTGCAAGCTAGCCTGAATAGAGCTGAATCAGTAATAAGGAGATTATCGTCAAACGACCAAAGAGAGAGAGCCTTGTCCTATCCTGACGAGCTTCATCGAGACGTGCTCTGTTGTTGACCCACCGAAGGAAGATCTAGCATCAGAGCTCAGGTTTTATCTTTCTTTTGTTGAGATTAATAATAAATGACTTTGATTATGGTTCCATTCATATGTTCATGTCTTATGTTATGAATTGTATCTTCTCTGACTGATACATAGTTGCATGTATTAGGCTTTACGTTCGTGTGTTGTTGTTTCTTCGTGTACATGCAGGTGTTCAAACATGCTAGGCGGGAGAATTTTGATCTGCCAAGGCGAAGGATGGAAGCGCCATCTTCTTTGCAAGCAACAATAGCGTAGGACTTAAGGTAGGCCTCTTGTAGCATCTTGGTGTTTTGTAACTAGGAACCTGCTTCTTAGCATGACTCGGTTGTTGCTAGACCCAATCTGGGCTAGTAGGGATCACCTCTGTCTTCAAAGGGGTTTACCTCTCCAACAATAGATGAAGAAACTAAACTTCGAAGATACACCTCATATGCAGGCATATGTGTCTACATGCGCCTAGATAAAGCTCTCCCGGATTCGATAAGTCTCTACCATGATGATTTTGAATGGATTCAGCCTTTGGACTATGATCATGTACCTTTTAGGTGTCGTAAATGTCATGTTCATGGACATTTATTCCATGATTTTCCTTTAAATTCCCAGCCCAAGACTACGGAAGCCTCTGACAAACCTGACCCTGAAGGGTTCACCAAAGTGACCAGTAGAAAGAAGACCCATAAAAAGCCTACTTCAGGCAAAAATATCATCCAAGATAACTCCTCCAAGCCTTCCACCAGCAACAAATTTGAGGTTCTCGCCAAAGAAAACGAGCAAGACCAGGAAAAACTCAAGCAACACTCATCTCCCACCAAGCCATCCCAAAACCCCCCTCTTTCAGACTACGTCTCGATCCATATGCCTTTACATGATACCTAAGCTCCCTAAGCTCTGCCTCAAAAGGATCCTAACTGGAAACTAAACGGAATGGATATCGACTTCTTTTTGCAACAGCCTTTTCTCTCAAATGATTCCATGGAAGGAAGTAGTCAGGCTAAAAACATGGAGGAGGAACTAGAAAGTATAGACCTAAGAGGCCTAGACATCTTCGAACTACAACAAGCTTGCCGTAAGAAAGAATTTGATAAAATTCCAAAAAATTAGATAGCCAACCTAGAGGTCATCATTGCCAGAGCTTATCAGCAGTGAAAAATGGGAATACAGCCTGGGAGTCTATGGGATGGAGCTCAAATACCAAAAGACTCCAAAAAGAGAGGGAGAAAGACAGATATGTAGCGCACCATCATTGTAGGTCAGATCATGGTGGAGTCAGGAAGGTATTCAAAGCTGACAAAGTACTACAAGCCCCTCCCTAATAGTGAATCATGAAGCTCACATCTTGGAATATAAGAGGGCTAAATAGCCCAGGGAAATATAGAATGATAAAAAACATGATAAAGCAGGAGCAACCTCATATTTTCTTCATGCAAGAAACAAAATGTAACAGCACCACTCTAGGTAACATTCTCTTAAAAGCTTGACCAAGATGTCACTCTGTGGCAGTGGATGCCTCAGGGGCTTCTGGAGGTTTAGCAATAGCTTGGAATCCGCAAGCTATTTTTCTCACAGACTTCCATGCTTCACATCATATCATACAAGCAACATTCCATATCATTGGAACTAATGTACATGGACATCTAACCAATTTCTATTTTCCTCAGGATGCAGGTAATAAGAAGGCACTGCTTGATACTATAGCAGCTCTCAACTCCAGCAGACTCCACCCTCTCTGGATCATCAGGGGCGACTTCAATATGATAATAAGGCTGGAAGAAAATATGGGAGGAAGAGCCAAGCTTGAGATTGAAAGTGGGAACTTCCAGGACTTCATACAAAACAACTGGCTAATTGATCTGTAGCTAAGCAATGGCATCTATACTTGGAGTAATTGCAGAACAGGAAAGCAGTAGATAGCCTCCAAATTAGATAGATTTCTAATATCTGATAATGCCATTCACCTTGGTGGGGATATCTCGGCATCAATCCTGCCCCTCTCCAGATTAGATCAGTGGCCTATATCCCTCCAATGGCAAAGACCGGGCAACTCTACGCGGCGACCTTTCCATTTTGAAGATTTTTGGCTTTCTCATCCACAATTCCATGACTTGGTTAGGTCAACATGGATGAGCTTTTCTCCGCCTAAAGGATCCAAAATGTTTCAATTCCAACAGAGGCTCAAACATCTCAAGCTAACCATCAAAAAGTGGAATCACACCACTTTTGGAAATATCTTTCAAGCTCAGAAAACCCTCAACCAAGAAATGATGGCTCTTCAGCAAAAATTCATTAATGAAGGGCGTACGGAGGAGACAATGGAACAAGAACAACAACTTCAACATCAACTAGAGGAAAGAAGGAAGCAGGAGGAGATACTCTGGAAGCAAAAATCCAGAGTTAGATGGCTAAAAGAGGGGGAGTGTAACACCAAATTCTTCCACAGAACCACCATCCAGAGGCAAATGCATAATACCATAACACAAATTCAGACTCAACAGGGCAAAAGGGTTGAAGACCATGCATAAATTGAAGAGGAGCTCGTCAATCATTTTAAGACGATTCATCAGGAGCCCCAAATCAATAGACATCCAGCTATAGCAAGAATCACTCAACATATTCCTAGAATCATTACGGAGGAACATAATCAAATTCTCCTCAGACCAGTTACTCTCCAGGAAGTTGATTTGGCTATGAAACAGCTCAAGGAAGGCAAAGCTTTGGGGCCGGACGGTTTCACGACCACCTTCTTCCATACTTTTTGGGATCTTATAAAAGAGGACGTATGGCAAGTGGTTGATGAATCACAAACTCTTCCCTGGTTGCTCCCTTCTCTAAACGCAACCTTTATAGCCCTCATACCTAAAGAAGAACACTCTATTATGCTAGATAAATTTCGACCAATTTCCTTATGTAATGTTATTTATAAAGTCATCTCCAAAGTCATAGCATCAAGGTTGAAACAGCTCCTCCCTTTTCTCATCTTGCGAGAACAATCAAGATATGTGGAAGGTAGAAAAATTTTGGATGGTATAATCCTCACTCATGAGGTTATACATTCTCTCAAGCTATCCAATCAGGCATGTATGATTCTCAAAATAGAACTATCTAAAGCTTTTGATAAATTGAGTTGGTCTTACATCCAAAAAATGCTGTCTTCTTTTGGCTTCTCCCCCATTTGGGTCAGATGGGTAATGAGTCTAGTCAATTCCACCCTTTTCTCCATACTCATCAATGGCATCCCTTCTCGACCTTTTAGCCCCTCATGAGGCATCAGGCAAGGCGACCCCCTTTCTCCATATATTTTTGGGGTACTGGCGGAAGGATTAGGACGTCTTATCAAGCATGCTCTCCATTCCCAGCAACTCAGAGGCATTTCCATCCATCATTCCCCAGCTATTACCCACCAAAAATTCATGGACGATAATATGCTATTCGGATACCCCTCTATGCAAGAAGCTTCTAAACTCAAATCCCT
The DNA here is from genome assembly GCA_034641835.2 of Pinus albicaulis. NCBI lineage: Eukaryota > Viridiplantae > Streptophyta > Pinopsida > Pinales > Pinaceae > Pinus > Pinus albicaulis. Next base: position 1,244,760,361 of record CM076583.1, read on the forward strand.
TCTTGATGACTTTTCTGAGGCCTCGGGAGCTAGCATCAATACAACGAAATCCCAAATTTTCTTCTTTCATACTCCAATCATGACTCAATCTGCCATAGCCCGCATCCTTGGATTCACTATAGCTTCACTACCCTCCAAATACCTGGGAGCACCCCTAATTGACTCTGCCATTAAACATACCTCTTGGAAACTGCTTCTGGAAAAATTGGAAGCCTGTCTTTCTTCATGGACTTACCGAGCTCTTAATATGGCTAGTCGGCTAGTGCTAATCAAAGCAATTCTACAAGTCATGCCACTCTATCTCCTCTCTGTTTTGGCTGCTCCAAAGTGGATTCTTAAGAAGATCAAAAATATGCAACGCAATTTCTTATGGGGAGCCATAGGACAAAATCGCAAATGGGCTTTGGTAAAGTGGAATACAGTTTGAAAATACAAAAAGAATGGAGGGGTAGGATTACGAGACCCCCATCACAGCAATGCAATCATGGGTGCCAGAATTTGGTGGCAATGGTTAACGGCTCCAAATATGCCTTGGGCCATCATATGGAAAAAAAATATGAAAATCAAAGGCCTCCTGATGATCTAATCAGATTCACACCTACATAAAAGGGCTCTTTGATTTGGAACGCAGCTAGACAACACTATCACTTGATACAACAACATAGTTTTTGGGAAATCAGAGATGGTTCTACTGCTCAGTTCTGGACGGACTCATGGCAGCGACAACCAAATCTATGCAATATTTACCAACCTCCACAAAGTCTAGATTGGGATGAGAAACAGATGGAAATGGTGCAACAACAATGGACTCAAATTCTAGACCAAGGATACAGACAATGGTGCCCGGTAGCTGAAATAATCAGAGATGGAACAGAGCATACCCATAACGCCATAGAAACTGAACTCCAAAATTGCAAAATCAGATTCTCTGACAAAAATGACATATTAAGATGGGGATACTCTCTAAAAGGGGCATTCACAACTAAGGAGGCGTATAAAATCTTATGTAATGATCTAGCTCCTAATGATACTTTATGGAATAGAATCTGGACTCCTAGAATTTGGCCCAAGGTTTCTACATTCTTATGGCTGCTAGGACATCAACGAATTCTCACCTAGGACAATCTAAAAAAATGAGGTTATCATGGACCCTCAAGATTTCCGAACTGCCTACAACAGGAAGAAACAATACAACATCTCCTGGACGACTGTCCTCTTGCCACACATCTCTGGGAGAAAACCAGCTTCTGTTGCCAAAGAAAATGCAAAGCATCAAAGAATCTAATCAATACAATTAACAATTGGAAGTAGGATCCCTATAAAAGTAGGCTACTCAATCAACTATGGAAAATACTACCTGGGCTCATCTTATGGACGATTTGGAAAGAAAGAAATCAACGCATCTTCAAGGATCAGAGTATGCATTTAGAAATCATCTGGACCAGCTTAAGTCATAATATTCAGGAAACCTTGGCTCTCCATACATGGCATGAGGAGGAATTTCCTACACTTCCACAAGAACAGAGCATATTGGAGAACTGGAATCTACAACTTCCCATGCCTCAAAAATCACAAGGAAGCTCACCCAACACTTCCACTGTGACTAGCAATTGGATGCCCTCTCCTCAAGGAACTTTCAAACTGATTTTTGATGGGGCTTCCAAGGGAAATCCTAGCAAGGCTGGGTTTGGTGGCATCTTTAGGGATCACACAGGCACACCCCTCCTGATCTTTCTGGGCAACATCGATTGGGACATGAACAACTCAGCTGAGTTAGAAAGCTTATGGAAAGGTCTCTCTTTAGCTCATTAGTATGGATTTCATCCTTTGGAGATTGAAGGGGACTCACAAATCCTTATAAATATGGAAAATTAGATACTCCAGAGAACCCATGCACACAAAGTGGCCAGGAGCTGGAGGCTGGCTGCTAGATTGGAGATGATAGAACACTAGCTCTGCTCAAAGAGAGCGGTCATCTTCACACATGTCAAAAGAGATGGTAACAAGGTTGTCGACTTCTTGGCTAACCAAGGAGTTGACAATGAGTACACCCTACTTACTAGATCGATAGATATCTTAAATGATTGAGCCCAAATACAAGAGTGTAACACCTTGGTGCAGAACGATGCAGCCCCCCTAGATTTGGGTGTCGAGATAGAGGTTTAATGCAATAGGACAAGGGGCTGGCAAGTGGCTGAGACACTTGGCCATGCTTGCCGCCACCATGCGTGAGCTCATAAGCCTCTAGGTTGTCAACTACAATGTCTTAAATTTGACCGATGGCCAAGATCTTTCTTCCGCCTCCGTAAAACATTCTCTGCAACTGAATTCAGATCATATTTATGGTTCATTAAAGTCAGGAGCTCATCGAGGCATCCACAACTTGAATTTCAAGATGGAATACTGACGAGATCATTCTATGTCTCCTCCTCCATTGCAAAGCTTTTGCTCTCCAACCACTGTGAATCCTTGTTCCCGAACTACTATCGGTCATCATTGTATAATTTCTTGTTGTCTTGAGCTAGGAGATGGAATCCATCTCTCTCGAAATGGACTCTACAACCTCAACTCTGTTACCCTTGATTTCTCCATTCATTCGCCACCCCTTAGCACTGCTCCCTCGCATTCGCGTACACCCCTTTCTGAGAGTGAAACCATGCCTAGACAACGTCATCGCATGCGCTGTAGGAAGGGCAACACTAGAGGCCATCCTCAACGTGCTCCCTCTTCTTCCAGCTTTGATACGTCATCCCCATCCTCTAAGTACTTCACTGGTAGGTATCTGAATACCAGAAGCAGCAGAGGCAAATCCCACTCAGCCAGCCACAAAATGGCCTCCTCTACTTCAGCTTCCCCTGCCTCCCTCACCTCAAACTTGCCTCAAACAACCCACTTTTCTTTCAAATGCACATTGAACCGTCCCAGAATAATTGCCACCATCTCTGTCTCATTTCGGGAAGAGCCTCAGATAGTTGTTTCAGGTACACACTCAGGAGGGAAGGATGCAGGGTCTACTTAGGACGAGGCTTTGAAGTTTCAAAAGGATGATAAGCTCAAAGATAAGGCACCAATTGACGAGGATGCTGGTTCGCACTGAACGGGACGCACCATGCAAGGCGCTGCCTCTCATGCGGACAAGCCAGATGAAAATGATGATATGGAGGCTTACAGGTGCCTCATCCTTGAAGAACCACCTCCTCCTCATGATAGTTAATCCTTTTATATTCTGAAATTATGTGTATGTCGAGTCCCAGACTTCAGGGGCTAATCTTGAGTTTTTTGTACTGATATCATGTAGTTTCTATCTGAGATACTAGTTTCTAAGGCTGTTACCCCTACGTGGGCAGCGTTTTTCACTGAATGTTGTATGTTTGGACTGGTTTCCCCATGTGGGAAGTCCTCAAACAGTCTTCTTGCTGATCATGCCACGTCTACTAGGCAACGCATAGGCTATGGCCACAATGTACACTATTTCTTATTTTCGATAGATTTAACTTAACTTAGAAAAAAAACAATAATAAGGGACTATACTAGTAATATAGGGACCTAACATGCCCCTCTCCTTCAAAAAAGTGTTGTCCTCAACACTAGAGTAGCTCTGGGTGCTTTTGTATAAAATTATCATCCTCCCATGTAGAATATTCAGTGGATAAGTTATTCCACTTGATGAGATACTCTGAAATTGATCAATTTCATAGCTGTCGAGTTCTTGTTTCCGCTACCACTTCAGGTTCCAATATGAATTTTCATTCCTCATCAAGTTCTGGCAATATTGTTTGAACTGGAAGATTTTCACCTATAACCTTCTTTAAGCATGAAACATGGAAATATGGATGCCCTCGTGAAGAAGCAGGAAGCTCCCATTTGTATGCCATAGTACCAATATTTTGCAACACCTTGTAAGGACCATAGTACTTTGGTGATAATTTATTATCCTTCTTAGCTTGCTTGAGGGACATTTGTTTGTATGGTTGTAGCCGTAAAAATACCCAGTCTCCTACATCAAAAATTCTCTCACTGTGATGTTGATCTGCCTGTTGTTTCATTCAATTTTGTGCCAAATTCAGGTTATCCTTTAAGAGTTATAGAACTTCTTGTTGATGCTCGATGTGATCTTCCATTGCTTGAACCTTCGAATTTTCTCTTAAAGATGATGTGATGCACGGTGAATGATATCCATAAAGTGCCATAAATGGGGTCATTTTTTCTACAGTATGGAAGGAAGTGTTATACCACCATTCATTGAGAGCTAACCACTTGACCCATTGTGTTTGTTTATTGGATACAAAACAACGAAGATATCCTTCCAAACATTTATTTACTATCTCCATTTGACCATCAGATTGAGGATGATAAGATGAGCTATGAGCTAATTGAGTACCCAAACAAGAAAATAACTCCGTCCAAAAATTTCCAGTAAAAATGGGATCTCTGTCGCTCACAATAACCCTTGGGCTTCCATGTAGCTTTTGAATTCTGTCCATAAATGTAGTAACAACTGTACTTGCTTTAAATGGATGAGATAATGCACAAAAGTGTGCATACTTGGTAAGTCTATCAACTACCACCATGATGACACTCTTTCCTTCGGACTTAGGTAAACCTGTGATAAAATCCATTGAAATATCCTCCCAGCATTGACTTGGAATGGATAAAGGTTGTAGAAGTCCCGGGGTCTTAATTGTCTCAAATTTATTCTACTGGAAAACCAAACATTCCGCCACAAAATTTTGAATATTAGATTTAAGGCCATCCCAAAAAAATTCTTTCTTCACCTTGTGGTAAGTTTTTAAAAATCATGAGTGTCCTCCTAAAGGAGAAGTGTGCAATTCCAAAAGAATATTTTGTTTTAGGTGGGAATTATTACAAATATATAAGTGATATTTGTACCATAAGGAATCATTTTTCCAACTAAATGTATCAGATGCACTCAAATCTTGCTGCAAATTTTGAATGAGTGTCCACACTTCTTCGTCCTTCTTCCATTCATCCCTTGCTTCGGTTATCCAATCTGGTTGATTAATAGATATGGCACAAAGAAATGTTTCCACCTCTTCATTCTTTCTTGAGAGTGCATCTGCAACAACATTTAGCTTCCCTTTTTTGTAGATTATTTCAAAGTCATAACCCAACATCTTTGTAACCCATTTTCGTTGCTCTTCTGAAGATAGTCTTTGTTCCAAAAACTATTTAAGACTATCATGATCAATTTTTACCTTGAAGTGTCTTCCCATTAGGTAAGTTCGCCATTTCTTTAGTGCATGCAGTATTGCTAACATTTCCTTCTCGTAAATTTATTTTTGTAAATAATTTCCTTTGATTGGACAACTTTCAAAATAAATAGGTCTTCCTTCTTGCATTAAAACAACACCAATTCCATTTCCTAAGGCATCACATTCCACAATAAAGGTTTTTGTGAAATCTGGCGTAGCTAAGACCAGTGCTGGGAACATTGCTTCTTTAAGATGTTCAAAGGCCTTAGTTGCTTCAGGAGTCCATGAAAATGCATATTTCTTAATGCATACGCACTTTTATTTCGGCGAAGCCGCGTATATACGCGCTTCCTATTCGGTGAACTAGCGTATGGTTCTTCAGAGATTTTAGGTCATTGCATTTCTTCAGAACAGATACTTCACACAGATTTAACCCTTCACTTCAGACAGATGTTCACCTCTTCTTGGATCTAATCATTCCATAAACAGATCTATCAAATACAAGCACATTTCAGATCTATATCCCCTTCTTCATCATTGGTGCATCATACACTCAGATTTATCATTCAAGTGTAACCCTTTCCATTCAGATCTACTTCAGAGAGAAGTATTCATTCAAGCTCAGACATCTTGCACCCATACTACTGATTTGCACATTGAATTTCTTCTCCTTATATAGGTTTACCCTTTTTCAATACCATGAGCCCCTTTTTCAATACCATGAGCCAAAACAATACCATGAGCCCAAAACTACATTACTTCCGATGGTATTCCTGGACGGGGTCATTTAGACGAATCATTACCCAATACAATGGATCAATACCATGGTGGTTACCCCTGGTTTTGCACTTTTTGAGCGCTTTTTGCCCATACGCGACTTGGCACGTTCTTTTCCGCGTGCATACTCGACTTCCCCTAGACAGATCCGCGTATGCCTTGAGATATACTCTTTTCATCATAGATTTAGCACATGCTGAATTCCTTTCTTCATTTCCTTCTGTAGTCACTGTAGATACATCAGATTTTCATCTTTAAACAGGTTCATCAAGACATATTCTATCAAGCACAACTTCATCAAGTAAGTTTCCATCATCTTCATCAGGTGGGTTGCCATTCAAGAACAACTCTCTACATCATATTGTCAACAAACATCATATCACATCAGATTTACATCATTTACCAAGTCCATCAAGTCAAGAATAACTTCATCAGGTGTATTGCCATCAAGGACAACACATGCCAACAATCTCATGTCTTCATCTTCATTCAGTGGGTTGCCATCAAGGACAACACTCTGCATCATATTGCCAACATCCTTTTCGCCATAATTTTACATTCAATTTTTCTGGCCAGCCTGAATGCCTTCTCCAATGAATCAGATTCCAAAATGTGAACTTCATGTTGGATGTTATCCATTACATCTCTACAAATTTCACTCATTGTCTTTAAAGTTTTCAAGAAAGATTCATGAGGAATACATGCCCTATTTTGATGAGATGATGATGTTGTGTTTATTTTCTTCTTCAAGAATGAATTCATACTTATATGCTTGTTCCTGATCTCTCTTTTCATCCTACACCATAACCATAAATCCTGAAGGGTCATTCAATATTTCCTACCTTTCCCCTTTATTTCCTTGCAATTTTTACCCTTGTAACCCTGCTAGAGTTTTCAAGCCTAGCTCTAAAGTTCCATTTTGATCCAGCACAAAAATCCAAATCAACCAAATCCTAATCTGCATATCTAGTCTAAAATATCCATGATCGAGTCATATTGGTTGTGAATCTCATTGAGAGAGCCCTCTCAGCCCATTAGGGATAGCTACTAGGTCAAAGTGGTATGTGGTTACCTTTGCTGATCTCCTTTTGGCCTTCGGAGATCCGGTGGAGTGCTAATAGATCCATCTCCTTCATTACCATTTGGCTCCACCACCTCATACATCTCTCACTTTGATTCATCCTCCAATCCATCTGCTACTATTTATCAGCTATACTCAACTACGCCTAAGTCACACTTCGTAACATCCTCCTACACTCCCTCCATAATCTTTTATTCTTTGGAACTCACTCCCCACACAGTTTCAATGTACCTCCTCTCTCCATAGTTTTATTTGAACCACCTTCACTTTCTTCATTGTTGAGTGACGCCATCATTTCCTTATGTTCTAACTCTAAAAATAGTAACCATCATTTCGTTCTCCCTTCCTCCTCACATGGCACCTCCAACTATTTCCCAATGTTATCCCCTTTCAATTGCACTAGTCTTCACTTTACTAATATTCCCTCCCGTTTCCCTAAAAACTCATTTTTAAGGTCTCCTCCCCGTGGTAATGATGTTACAAAGATTATTAAACCTTACTGCCCTAAAAATAAGTTTGTTAACATTTCATGTTTTGAAATTGATAACCCCGTTGAAATTATTCTAAAAAATGGGTTAAATTTCTCCATTGCCCCCCAAAATGTCCTGGTTGAGGACATTATGTGCAATATTGGTATGGTATTAAGGATGTTCCTGAAAAAAAATAAAGTGGAACTTAGACAGGATTTTATTATTGTTTTAAGGAAAGAAAAATACTCCTAAATGAAACATTAATAAGTTAGAATTCCAATCCATTAAGGCTCAAAATAACAACCATAAAAGTGTTGTTCTAAAAGTAGACAAAGGTGGAGATGTTGTCATCTTGGATAAAAAATATTACAACAACAAAATGTTGGACTACCTCAACAATAGTGGGAGCTAAAAAAAACTTAGCAATAATCCAATGAAGAGAATTTCAAGAGAAGTATCTAACTTCATCTAATCTGATAATGAATGCAACATCATCAACAAGAAATTTATTGAGATAAATATTCTTACCCTTAGAATCTATGGTCTCTCGAAGATCCATATAGTGTTTTCATTGATGACAACAACATGTCATTGATTCCAAAGGGAATGTATAAGGAAGCAATAATATCACTCATGATGCCTAAAGGAATCAACATAACTCTCTATGAAGCAATAAGATAGATAAATCTCTTACACGTTATCATCAAATGAAGTTGAAGGTGCTTGAAGTTATTTAAATTTTTGATGTAGTTATGATGTCAAAATGATCCTATAAACCATATGAATATGTAGGTCTCATTAACAACCTTCTAATGATGTATCCTGCTCTGAAAAAATCCTCTCGGATGAGAATATATGACCATTCGAATTTTAGTATTAAGGAGAGGACCTAAAATATAGTGCAAAAACCCGTGACACCAAATTTGTTAAAAAGTGCCCATCTTTCGAGTGGATCCACAATTCATAATTTTGACCAATGATGGATATTTCATAAACATGCATAACATTTAAAACTATTAAATGTTTCACATCTCTCACATATTGGATGGATTGGGCAACATAGTGAAATGATTGAATCGTACATGCGGGCCAAGGTTGCACAATGTTTAACCTCACTTATCAGCCCAACCAATGCATTAAATGTGGAAAAATTACATATGAAGGTGATGTGGACCCTTTGGAAAAGTGAAGTGTGGCTCACTCGCAAAATCAACAACATATTTAATACAACACGTCAACAGATGACATCATTAAAGTGGCATGGAACCACTAGGGACTACCAAATGGTAGGGAGATTTGACACATGTTAATTGGTGGAAAGTATGAAAATAGGTGACATGTGGCACTCGTCATGGGCTATCATGCAGCACCTCTCATGGGTTTCCATGTGGCACGATGAAAAAATGCTGACATCATCATGTGGATGAACAGTGACCCCCAGGTCACATGGGGAGGTCACATGGTCATATAGGGTTGAAACTAGAAGGTGTGAACGTCGATTCAATTCTTGGTCATATGAAATGGTTGTGAAGGGTCACATGATTGGCCCTATTCATTGCAATGGGTAACAATTATGGCTTATAATCATAAAATTACGTGGCCCTCAATATCCCTATCCCAAACTTTGGAACCACTCAGGTTGTATAAAAATGAGAGCTCATCCATGGTTCAAAAAAATAAAACATTTGAAAAAAATACACGAAAGGATAAGTTTCATGGATGGACAATAGTTTGAGGTTGGTATAAAGAATATCGTCGTGAAGGAGTCCAAATTTGGTTACTAGTTATAGTTATGGTTCTGTGAGGTTAAAAGTTCAAGGTCTAACACACATCATATTATAAGTGGCGATTATATTCTGTTCGAAGAACTAATATCACTAATGTTGGCCATGGTGGCATAGTCTCATCCCACACTTATGTGTATGGGAAACATCAACCCTGTCACAACAATCCATAGAGAATTGTCTATGTGAAAGCTTTACCAACAAAGATAATAAAAATATGGATCAACATGGAACCTATGGGAAAGGTTTAAAGTAATGGTCTCATCTAGTTTGGAGTCAATGTTATCACAATAAAATAACTATCAAAATGTAGCATTGCAAGCCCCATTTAGGTAGCTAAGATGGTAATATGTGTGCACTATACCCATGAGGTCACAAGTTTGACCTCTTCCATTTGACAAGTCAGTTCATATTTTATTTTTTAAATATGTTTATTGTTTTGTCACATAGATAAAATACTAGCGGTTTACAATCTATACCACAAATGCCAAAATTTTTAGATTATGTCTAGCATGCTCAGAAAGGGGAAAATTGTAGTGTTTTAATTTAATATATAGTTCTTATATGATTATTTTGAGTTCTTGAGGACATTATTGGTACAAATTCAATTTTGGAAGAAGCATGGCGATCAAGGCTCAATGGTGTATGCTTCTGAAGGCTTGAAACCATAGATAAAAAATATTTTATATTTAGAATCTCCTTTTATATGTTTTAAGGGTTCATGAGCTAATTGCGATGGTTTTGGAAGTAAGGCTAGAACTAGTTCCAAGAAGAATTTTGAGTATCCATATTGATGAATAAGTTGGAGCAAAGTATGGAAAACAACATGATAAACATTGACATAGATTGCTATTGTTAATTTTCCAGATTTTTCTATGCTAATTCAATTACTTCAGCCCAATTAAATTCTTCATTTAGAAATTCATCCCATTATTAACAATGATTCCAATCATAAATAGTAACTGAAGATAAAAACATATATGCAATTACAAAGGAGACAATAACACAACCACAAGAGACACCAAATTGGTCAAAGACCAGGGAAAAACCCCACTAGGGGTAAAACCATTTCAAATCTTATTCTTATTATATTGTCATAAAATGTTTCGCTAGAGAGTACAATGAGCTCAATGAATAATCCTCTAGAAAATATTTACCCAATACAAATAAGAAAAAAACTTCTAGAATCAATGTATAATAGAGAGAAACCTTCTAGCCTTCAGAAATCTATGGTCAAATGTCAAACCCTAGCTCATAACCCCATTCACACTCACCAAGTTATTCTGTGAGCGACTATGGCTTTCCAATTTCTCCCTGAGACACTATGAGAAAGAAACCATGAGTCACTAGTTTCTCTCTGAAGAACTACAAGCGAGCGACTGTGTCTTTCTAGTCACTCCCTGAGACACTCTGAGAAATCAACTATGACTTTCTGATCACTCTCTGAAGAACTATAAGTGAGCGACTATAGGTAGATATGCCTAGATCTATCTCAAAACCTCAGTCACTCCCTCCAGAATGTCCTACGAGCAATGTTGGATTCCCAATCGCTCCCTGAGGTACTGCAAGCATGCGACTACGATCAGATTAGCCCATATCTACCTCAAAGCCTCAGTCACACCCTTCAAGTTGATATGAGAGTGACTGTGGATTCCCATATGCTCTCTGTGACACTTCATGTGTGCAACTATAGTTAAAATTGAACTGTGGTGAGCGTGCGACGGGAAAATAGAAACCCTAAGCACATGCAAGCCTTAGACTTGTAATTTCGGATCTTGTGCGAACTTCCTCTGTCACACCTGTGCGAACCAAACAACGGAAGAAGAGAATAATATGCTTGATGATGATATCCAAATGAGCTTGAGGTCTCTTATATTTATAGGCTTCCTTCGAGTTCCATTTGATGTTGAGGCCAACTTGTTCAATTGTACATGTGGGGGTACATAAATTAAAAAACAAAATTCTTCTTGCCCAAATGAGGTGATCTTTAGGTTGATTTTGGTCCTCTCGAAAATAGGAATTCAATGAAATAATAATCTAAGTCATATGAGATGTCTAATATGCATTTGACCCTAGTTTCATAAATTAACACTCCCTCTCAACTAGGAATAATTCCACTTTCTAATATCTGATTATTGATCATCATATCATCATGTCATATTGTCGACATGCCGTGTCCATCTATGCTAAACTCTATATGTTGAAACATTATCAAATATAAAAGAAGAGAAATTGGGGAGCATTAGATTCGACTTTCTATCTAATGGGGGAGTCACATATCTCAACCTTATATTGAGAAATAATATATCAATTTGAGGGACTTCATCTCAACCCAAAAACCAATGACAATGAGGAAGGTCCTATTGGACACTATCACCTCATGTCTGTGGGGAAGTTACTATGGGACACTCTCACCTCAATCCTATTTCCTACTATTATTGCCATTAATAACTCTAAGGAGTCATGTGGTAGAACACCTACATAATAATCCAAGATTGGACAAGATACCCAACTTACAAGGAGGTAACGATCACATGCCTCCTCAACCCATTGGCCAAATAGGGAGGGACAATCCCAACAAGCCATGCTTGTGGGTTTGGTGCCAATGGGGGTATACTCTCCAATGACCAAATTTGGGGGAGAGACCCGACTTTTAAAAATGGGAAAGGATAACACACATACCATAGGTGATAGATAGGGGTAATACCCTATTGTCTAGAGTTCCCTCAAGCCCAGGAGCCCTCTATCCCAATTCCTAACCCTTGGAGCTCAAAAGGGGAGAAGATTTGGCTCAGTGTCCTTGATCATCACTGCCCCTTGTTATGAGGGGTATCATCCATCAATCTAATATACTCTCTGAAGACCAAGAACTTCCATTTCGGTAAAGCTTTGGTGAGTATATCTACAATTTGCTCAACTTTCGATATGTGATGGAGTATAATGATTCCTCTCTACACCATGTCTTGAATGAAGTGATATATAATATCTATGTGCTTGGAATGAAATGAAAGATTATCTTCCAAATAAATCCCACTCTTGTTGTCACAATATATCACTATATTTTCTATGAATTGCTCAAATAGATCTCCAAAGAGCTTCCCAAACCAGACTACTTCATAACTAGCCATGCTAGTGGAAATATACTATACCTTAGTGGTACTCAATACTACATACTTCTTCATGCTCATCAAATATATCATGGCATATCCAAGACTAAAACTATATCTAGACATACTCTTCTTGTCAATAACATTTCATGCCCAGTCAACATCGTTGTAACCATGAAGTCAAATATCTCCGATAGAATATCTCAGACCAAGTGTTATCTTCCCATGCAATTATCTCAATATGTGTTTGGAAGCGGTCAAATGTGCATGGAGAGGCTTGATCATGAATTGACTCAATGTGTGGACTGCATTGTAGAGACTAACCCTATATTTTACTAGATGAGTGCTAAGGCTTAAGATTTTTTTTTTTTTTTTTTTAACACAGTAACTAAGAATTTAGACCATAATCATACAAGTTTGAAATTCAATAAAATTAAATCACTTATATCAAAGTCCATAAAATTAACTTCATAACACATACATATATTTAATTTGTTGATTATAGGCACAATCAAATCATCATAAGTAAAAACAATATAACTAACACATGTACTATTCACCCTTAGACAAGAACCAAACTTGACTTACCGCTACTTGAGCTCCTTTGTTGTCGTATACCTCCAAGCTTGAATGTTTTCATGCTTAATCCAAATGTAATGACCCACCAATTGACCTCCCAGCCTACTCCTTGGGTACTCTCCTTCCCCGCGGACCCCTGAGCTGCAATGGGGTTGTACAACGAAGGAATGTGCTAGCTGATAGAGGTGAGCCACTCTTCGCTCAAGAGTCCCCTCTCTATAATAGTCTACCTCACCAAACTCAAATATAGCTCATAACCACTCAAAATGACATAATCTCCTCCATCCAACCGTAGGGTAAACAAAAGGTCCTTTTCCCTTACATTTCCCTTTCTTTTATAGAAGGCTTCATAGGTGACACTTGGAATTTCATGCATAATTAATTATTTTTTATTAACCCAATATTTAATTATTCACCCACCCATGTGTCACCCTCTCATCAAGACTCTCCAAAAATAATTTGCTTAATTATTCATTTAAAATAGTATTTTCCTCAACCCAACAAGACTTCCTATTTCTTCTCCTAGTTGTCTCTTAATTCCCCCTTTTCTACTCCTTAATTTGTGTTTATTACTGAAGTTAATTTATAAGTCTTAGATTTGGTCCCCTAACTACCTCAATTTTCCTTTAGATGAATATTATTATGTTGGCTCTTTCCACATGGAAGTTCTCTAAATTTCTCAAATTTTAATTTATTAATCTTATTTTAATTCACCACCCTCTTCTCTTAATGAAGTTTTTAATAAATATTTATACTTAACTCTATGTCCCTCTTTCCCCCCTTTTGTCTAATTAAGTTACTTATGTACATTATCCACTTAAATTTTTGTTTTAACATGGAAAACGTGGAGTTATCATGGTAAAATATTTTATCTCTTCCTATTCCTCCATTACCCTAAGTTTATTCTTGATTTAATTCTTTTGGTTCTAACATCATCTATCACTTGATATGAATTAGTTGGATTTTCATATATTGATTATATTGATTAGTTTCTTTAATGATGTCGAGGTTGTCAAGCTGGTCATGCCCTTCAAGAACTTCCATTCGAAGTTCCAAGGGTGCCATGCCTAAGAATTTATTTTTGATGCCAAGGGTGCCAAGTCAGTAGTGCCCTTCAAGAATCTCTCTTGAAATTCCAAGGGTGCCACACCACTTGCCCTTCAAGTATCCAGTGGTTACGAGGGGAAATTATATGTGCAACGACAGAGAACCCTATCATCTCGTATGTTTCCTGCTATAGTGAGACTAATGGTGCTGGGGATCAAGGAATCCACCTTGACGCGCACCCCCCAGAAAATTATCGTGAGCGAACCAAATTTGGGACCTACCCCCATGACATCGTGATCTTCAAGGCGAAGGTATTTTGACCTTTCCAACCTAATTCACAGTGGGAGTGCTAGCGGGTGAGATCAAGAACACTGTGCCACCTCTCCCATGTTGTTCCATCCAATTGTACAACCCCATCACCCATATGTAATCATTTGGCCAAGCAATTAACATGTTCCTGCAACCACTGAAATATCATTAGAGTATATGTAATATATATAACAAGTTTCAAACTGAACTTACCATTTCAAAGACAAAATATTAATTTCTATCAAACCAGATGTTATCCACTCATCATATGTGAGTACCTCTGGTGGTTTCCTATCATACTCAATAATCATCAGTAACAGAGTTCTCAGTGTTACAAACATCGACATGACCTAGTCATTCACATCATTTTTTATTTTGAATTAGAACTAATGTAAGTAGTTAACATATGGCACACATCCATCATGTTTATCATAATCATAACATCAATGGTAAATTAACATATCCATCAAAGGAATTATCATCGTAACATCAATAGAAAACATATCTATCCATAAAATCTATCATCATCATGATATCAATAGAGAACCTGCATATCCATTAATGCTACAATCATATCAATAAAGAACAGGCATATCCATAAATGTTATCATCATCATAGTATCAATAAAGACATACATAACCCTCACATCCACTAATAATAGAGTCATGTGTCTGGATCCTCAACCTGAGGTCCTCCAAGAATAAAGTGTGGGTCTTAGGGCTAAATAATGTTAAAATTCATATCACTGTCAATCAACTAGAGTAAGGCACTAC
Source organism: Pinus albicaulis (assembly GCA_034641835.2). Taxonomy (NCBI): domain Eukaryota; kingdom Viridiplantae; phylum Streptophyta; class Pinopsida; order Pinales; family Pinaceae; genus Pinus; species Pinus albicaulis. The sequence goes on from CM076583.1 coordinate 1,244,775,502, forward strand.
ATACACCCCCTCTTAATAGTAGAATTCGTCGTGAAGTCCTTGGAATAGATAAGGAAAACGATGATGCATCTCTTCGGCATCCTCCCAAGTGGCTGAACTAGGACTGTAATTGTCCCACTGGACCTTAACCTGGTCTAACAATAATCGTCTAAGCTGAAAAGTTTGCTAGTCCAATATGCGAACTGGTTCAACCATCACCTTGTCTTCATCCGAAACCTTCAAGTGACCTAAGTCAATAACATGCGATGGATCTGAAATATAATGAAGCAAAACAGAAACATGAAACAAATCATGAATACATGCTAGGGATGGAGGTAATGCAAGTCTATATGCTACCGACCCTTTTCTTTCTAAAACTTCAAAAGGTCCCACAAACCTTAGAGACAAATTTTCTCCCTTTCCAAATCTTATAGAGCTCTTTTGGGGCCTTACTCTCAGGAACACCCTATCTCCCACTTCATAACTTTGGTCTATTCGATGAGAGTCAGCATAACTCTTTTGTTGATATTGTGCTTCTTTTAGCCTCCCTTTAATCATAGTCATTTGTTCTTCCATCTATTGCACCACTTCTGGCCCTATTAATACTCGGTCCTCTAGTCGGTCCCAACTAAGAGGTGTTCTGCACGGTCTTCCATACAAGAACTCAAATGGTGCCATCTTGATGGGACTTTGATAACTGTTATTGTAAGAAAATTCCACCAAAGTTAAAAACTCCTCCCATTTTTTTTGTTGGTACATTACATACATTCGTAGCATGTCTTAAAGGATTTGATTAGTCCTCTATGTCTGACCATCTGTCTCAGGGTGGTACGCAGTGCTGAAGTTCAATTGGGTTCTAAAGGCTTCTTGGAAACTAGTCCAAAACCTTCCTGTAAACACTGCTCCCCTATCTGATATGATCTTTCTAGGAACTCCATGTAATCTTACAATCTCATCAATAAAAACTCTCCCTATCTCTGGTGCCTTATATGTAGTCTTAATTGGTATGAAATGGGCACTCTTGGTCAATGTGTCCACCAATACAAATATGGAATCATGTCGTCTGGAGGTCATTGGTAGTCCCACAATGAAGTCCATTGATATAACTTCCCATTTAGATTCTGGTATCTAACCCTGCTGGATGTTTGTGTTCTACTTGTACTCGCTTACACTCTAAGAATATTGCTACAAAGTTTACAATGTCCTTCTTTATTCCTTTCCAAAAGAAAAGTGGTTTCAGGTCTGCACTCATCTTCTTAACACCAGGGTGTGCCATGTATATTGCACGATGTGCTTCATTCAATATCAACTAGCGTATATCTTCATTCGGTGGCACATATATCCTTCCCCGGAATCGTATAAGTCCATCACTATCAAGGGAGTATTCTTCATATTTTGGGATTCTCATTTCGTCCTCCCTCAAACTCTTGTTAACGTCCTTGTACCAGGTGTCCTTAAATTGCAAGTCAAGCAACTTCTCCCTCAAATTTGTCTTTAAGGGAATCACTGAAAATATTATAGGCCTCCTACTTAGAGCATCAACCACCCTATTTATTGTTCCTTTTATGTAAGTAATATTAAAATCATATTCACTGATCAGCTCAGACCATATTCTTTGCCTTGCATTTAAGTGGCCCTGAGTGAATATGTGTTGTAGCCCACAATGGTCAGTTCTAAGTTCAAACTTCCTTCCTAGAAGGTAGTGTCTCCAAATATTTAGTGCATAAACAATTGCTTCCATTTCTAGATCATGGGTTGCGTAGTTCTCTTCATGGGTTCTAAGTTTTCTTGATGCATATGCTATTAATCTTCCTTCCTACATCAATACACAACCCAACCCTTTCTTGGAGGCATCAGTGCAAACCAAAAATTCTTGTTCCATATCTAGCACTTTCAAAATTGGTGCCTTCGTTAATAATACCTTCAACCTTTGGAATGTCTCTTCACATTTTTCAGTCCAAATGAATTTCTTGTTCTTTTTTTGGAGCTTGGTAATGGGGCTTGCTACCCTTGAAAACCCTTTGACAAATCTACGATAATACGCTTCCATGCCCATGAAACTTCGTATTTCATGAACATTGGTTGGTTCTGGCCATTCCATGATGGCCTCTATCTTTGTCGGGTCTACCGTGACACCATCCCCAGAGATAATGTGCCCAATATAATGAATCTTTGATTGGTAAAAGGAACACTTTGACAATTTTCCATACAATTGGTTTTCTCTAAGATATTGAAGAACTATCCTCAAGTGTTCATCATGATCTTCTAGGGTCTTTGAGTAGATCAAAATGTCATCGATAAATACTTGTACAAACTTATCTAAGTAAGCCTGGAATATCCCATTCATCAAACTCATGAAAACACCCGGGGCATTTGTCAGTCCGAAGGGTAAAACTACAAATTCATAATGCCCAAATCTTGTCTTAAGGCTATCTTCGGGATATCTTCTTCCTTGATTCTTAATTGATGATATCCTGACCTCAAATCTATCTTTGAAAACATAGTTTCCCCCTTCATTTGATCAAAAATTCATCTATCCTAGGCAAAGGATATTGATTCTTTATTGTCACTTTGTTCAACTGGCGATAGTCAATGCATAGTCGCCAAGACCCATCCTTCTTCTTAACGAAAATCACGGGAGCTCCCCACGGAGATATGTTGGATCGTATGAACCCCAAGTCCAACAATTCCTTTAATTGTAATTACAATTCCTTTAGTTCTGGAGCTGACATACGATAAGGTGCCTTTGCAATGGGCTTAGTTCCTGGTTTAAGGTCGATGGTGAAATCAATTTTCCTTTTTGGGGGTAGGCTATGTAATTCTTCAGGAAATACATCCTTGAATTCAACAAGAATTGGATGTTTATCAAAGTTTTCATAATCACCCTTATCATTTAGAGCTACCACCGTGAACATTTGACACCCTTTTCATCTATATTTCATTATTTGCATGTAGGAGATGAACCTTAGGGACACCCCTCGGTTCTTTCCCCTCAATGATTTTCTTTGTCCATCATCATCTATGAAATATAGTACCTTGTCTTTGCAATCTAGGAGTGCCTCATGTTGCTCCAACCAATCCATTCCTATAACTACATCATAGACTCCTAATATCGTAGGATACAGGGATACCTTGGTTTTACATACACCCAGGTCCACCTCACAATCGTTTAACATCTTTCCTACATTTATTTTCATACCACATGCATTTCTACATGTCTAAAATCATGTTGAGAAATTGGCTTATGTTTAATCCTTGATAATGCATTTAAAGAAATAAAAGAATCAGTAGCTCCTGGATCTATTAAAATGAAAAAACTCATACCATCAATATTACCTGTGGTTTCCAACACAGTAGACTGGTGTTTGACTTGACGATTGTTCACCGCTGCATGGATGCGATGAGCCTTCCCCAGGTCCCCCACCGTAGCTACTTTCTGATTTGAGTTGGTATTACTTGTCTTTTGAGGGAAATCCCTCTCGTAGTGAGCACCTCCACAAGTCCAACACCCCCTCTTAGGAGCTTGGCTTCTATTATTGACTGAACTGGGAGTTGGCCTAGAACTCTGTTGGAAAGAGCCAAACTATTGGGATCGTTGCTGAGGTGGTGTGACTTGGTGTTGTCACATAAGATGATGATGTTGTTGTTGACGAGCTTGCTGAGGTACCCTATGCAGCTGCCGAGTTGGATGCCTATATGGTGTTCCAGTAGACCACTTTTGATGATTGAGCACAAGACCCCTTTGAAAATTTCTACGTTCCATACTATTTCTGTTGGTTACTCCTGATCCTGCGGGCCTGTTTGTCTTACTAGGTCCACTATTCATGATCTCCTCCTCTACAATAATTGCTCGTTGAAATGCCTCGTGCAAGGTACGAGGCGTTAAGATCCTAACCTTAACCCAGATGTTACCATTTAATCCATACACAAATTTGTTCACCTTGAGTCTTTATGTGTTTAAGTGAGGGGCATAACGGAGTAATTCCATGAAATGAGCCTCATTCTCTGGTACTGAGCGAATCCCCTGCTTTAATGCATTGAATTCATTTAATTGCCTCTCAAGAAATTCCTCTGATAGGTAGCATTCTCTAAAATTTTCTTCAAACAATTCCCAAGTTACTCCTGAGATATCCATCCCCAATTGGGGTAATAAACTCTTCCATCAAAGTAGTGTGTTTCCCTTTAGCTGGAATATACCCATCTTTGCCTTCATGTTTGAGGTATACTCTCTCAGGGTAAAGAACATAGCCATGTTTTCTAACCATGCCTCTGCAGATTGACCATCTGTGGACCCCCAAAACTCTGGAAATTTTACCTTTTCCAAATCTCGACGTACATCATTTCTTATAGTGTTTCGGGGTGCTTCATTTTGTATGACTGGTCCTCCATGATCTCGTTCCAGACGGTTTATTGATGTCTTAGACATGTGCTGGAATGATTTCATTAAGTTTAACAATTCTCCTGCTGATATTTGTTCTTGAGTTGAAATGTTTTCCTCATCATTGGGTGGGGTGGCAAGAGTTGGTTATTGTGGTGGCGCCATGTTTCACCCTCTAGTTTCCCCACTCCTTCTTGTACTTCTTCTAACCATGGTTCACCAATGAATCCTGGAAAAATTTAACACGATTTTCCTTGAATATTTGTTTCATGTGTAAACATGAAATATATATATATATATATATATATATATATATATATATATATATATATATATATATATATATATATATATATAGAGAGAGAGAGAGAGAGAGAGAGAGAGAGAGAGAAAACCCGCATATCCATTAATGCTACAATCATATCAATAAATAACATGCATATCCATAAATGCTATCATCATCATAGTATCAATAAAGACATACACAACCATCACATCCATTAATAATAGAGTCATGTGTCTGGATCCTCAACCTAAGGTCCTCAAAGAATAAAGTGCGGGTCTTAGGGCTAAATAATGTTAAAATTCATATCATCGTCAGTCAACTAGAGTAGGGAACTATATGCATAGCATATGTCTAGATGGGTGTTCACAAAGAACATCAGAGCCCCAATAAACTGTCTATACTAGAATGGATTCACCAAATAACGTCTTGCAACTTCTCCACATAAATTCTTGAATTTCATTTCCATCGGTGTGACCATGGACTTGCATTTTGTCATTCCAAATCTCTATAAAAGCTTCAAAACATATTTTCCTTGTGAATGGAAAATTTCACCAGGTATTTTCCACACCTCAAGGCATAAAAGGTAGTGCATGATTCCAAGGTCCTTCATCTTGAATTCATAAGCTAGCTCCCTCTTACACTAGATCATTAGAGTCTCACTACCTATCAAGAATATATCATCAACATATAAAACCAAAATCAATGACATACCTTGGACTACCTTGAAGTAGAGGTTGGGATCGAAATTTATTCTTGTGAATCCCAACTTCACCAAATAACTATCTATGTGGGTGTACCATGCTTTGGGATATCTACAATCTGCTCATCTTTTGATATGAGATGGAGTATAATGGTTCCTCTCTACACCATGTCTCGAACGAAGTGATATCTATCTCTATGTTATTGGAATGAAATACAAGATTATCTTCCAGAAAAATCCCACTCTTGTTGTCACAATATATCACTATAGTGTCTAGAACTTGCTCAAATAGATCTCCAAAGATCTTCCGCAACAAGATTGCTTCACAACTAGCCATGCTAGCAAAAATATACTATACCTCAGTGGTACTCAATGCTACATACTTCTTCTTCCTGCTCATAAAATATATCATGGCATATCCAAGACTAAAACTATATATAGACGTACTCTTCGTGTCAATAACATTTCATGCCCAGTCAACATCATTGTAACCATGAAGTAAAAAATATCCGGTATAATATCTCAGACCAAGTGTTACCTTCCCATGCAAATATATCAATATGTGTTTGGAAGCAATAAAATGTGCATGGAGAGGCTTGATCATGAATTGAATCAACGTGTGGACTACATAGCATATGTATATATATGGGTGTTCACAAGGAACATCAGAGCCCCAATCAACTGTCTATACTAGAGTGGATTCACCAAAAAAGGTCTTCCAGCTTCTCCACATAAGTTCTTGAATTTCATTTCCATCGGTGTGACCATGGACTTGCATTCTGTCGTTCCAAATATCTTTAAAATCTTCAAAACATATCTTCCTTGTGAAGGGATAATTTCGCCAGGAATTTTCCACACCTCAAGGCATACAAAGTAGTGCATGATTCCAAGGTCCTTCATCTTGAATTCATAGGCTAGCTCCCTCTTACACTAGATCATTAGAGCCTCACTACCTGTCAAGAATATATCGTCAACATATAAAACCAAAATCAATGACATATCTTGGACTACCTTGAAGTATAGGTTGGGATTGAAATTTATTCTTATGAATCCAAACTTCACCAAATAACTATCTATGTGGGCGTACCATGCTTTGGGATCTTGCTTCAAATGGTAAAATTCCTTCTTCAACCTGCAAAAATGTGTCTTTCGGTCCCCTAATTCAAATCCCTGTGATTACTCAACATACACTTCTTCTCGTAATATGCCATGGAGGAATGAAATATTTATTTCCATCTGATGAAGAGTCCATCCTTGAATTTTGACAAGGGATATTATCAAATGAACGGTGGTGTATCAGACCATAGGTGAAAATCTATCATCATAATCCTCTCCATATTTCTATGAGAATCCTCGAGCCACAAAACTTACCTTATATTTCTCAATGCTACTATCAATTCCATGCTTGATCTTGAATAGCCACTTTGAAGTCACCACAAATTTCTCCTTCAGTCTCGGCACAAAATCCCATACATCATTCTTCATAATTGATTCATATTACTCGGCCATAACATCTTTCCAAGGTTGTTATTTTACAATTTATCTAAATTTGGAAGGTTCATCTTGAATCATAGAGCTCATGGGTGCAACATATCCCAAGTACTTGCATGGATGATTCCTTCCTCTAAATGATCTTCAAACGGGAACATGTCTCTCAAGATCCTGTAGAGTGTCACAAAGCCAAAGTGGTATCTTCCTAGTAGGAGGATCACTTGAATGAGGATCTAAGGGATCCATAGACTCCATGGGATCTTCAACAATATCAGTCTCAGAGTTAGGCACATAAGGACCTTCTAGAATATCCTTGTCATCATTCCTCTTCTCGGGAGGAGGAGGTGCAGGAAGTGTTAGTCTCAAAGTTGTCTTTGATATTCATTCATATTTCCATCATTTCATAACCATTTAGCCCTCATTTCATAGCTATATAGCTTAAAACCCTACATCAAGTAATAATCTTCATAATCATATGGGTTAGAATAATCATTTTCCAAAGTTATTTATTTTATGTATTTTTAAGTGAATGTATGATTAAAAACTAGGAAATTAACATGGTTTCATATATATATGTGTGTGTGTGTGTGTGTGTGTGTGTGTGTGTGTGTGTGTGTGTTTATGAGTTTTGTGACACATGTAGGTGTATTTGGAGGTTCTAGAAGGGTCTTACTTGGCCTCCCAAGAACAAAATAGAATTTCAACTCAAGAGGTGGACCATATTCCAAGGAGAAAGATCATGGAGATCTTGATGTGTCATGGGATTTGTATCTAGTATTTAGGGATAAGTTGAGACAAGTATGGATCTAGTAGATATTCAAGGGATTTACATTTATTGAGAAGATATCCCTAATTCATGTATAAATAGGAGGAGCATCCTTCAAAGTAAGCTAAAAAGTTATCAATTATTCATTAGCATCAGATTTATGATTTTTCATTCAACATGAGTAATATCATTTTCTCCAAATCATGAGTTATGAGCGTTGTTTGATTCTTAAGACGTGAAAATTGTTCATGTGTGCTCATTGAGGAGTGGACGGATTCCCATAAACCACAATTCACATACATCTATAACATAGTTTGATTTTTGTTATTTCCTTTCATGCAAGCACGCTTTACTTTCTGCAAGTGTGATTTACTTTCCTCAAGTGTGATTTCATTTCCTAGATTCAATTTGATTGTCATTAAACTGCTTTCTTACTAGATATCTTAGTTTTATTGCTTGACAATTAAATCACTAGTTGCTATTTACTTCTTTCTAGATTATCATAATTTTCTTCTAATAGATTTGCACTTTAGCTATCATTAAATTTCTTGCTTACTAGTTTTCATAGTTTGCTTGCTTGATAACTAAATCAATAGTTGTTCTAAGTTTACCCGCTTTCTAAATTATCATAGTTTGCTTCTTATAGTTGTTCAAATAATAGTTTATAAGTTTTTATAAAGGCCATGGAACTCATTCATTCAACCCTTAGAATCTAACTTCCACCCTTAGAATTTAATTCAATTTTCTTTCATGTGATTTCTTTTGTAGTTTTCTTTAGTTACACTTGTAATATGCATTTCCTTTATTTCTTTCCATCCTAAACAAAATTTCTACAATAGTTTAATCTGAGGTCCCATATAGTTTGGTTTGATTCTAAGTTTATAAAACCCCCGGGTTGACATATTTAAATGACAAGTAATTTAACATACCATTAAATCTCTCTACATTTTGGCATTGTTGCCCGGGAAGAAAACTTAGATGTAACTAAGTTAGGAGGATTATTTAGGAAGCATTTTTCATTTAGGGTCATCTTCATTTAAGGTTAATTTCATTTAGGAATTTTCATTTAAATTTATTTTGCATTTGCATATAGAAAACATATAAATAAATAAATAAAAAATCAAAAACCCCCATTCACTAAAAAATAAAAATAAAAAAACACAATAAAAATCCAATTGCAAAAACAAGATCTAAAGAAATTTGTGCTATGACAGTTGAATAAGATCAAAAACCTAAAGATCACATTCAAATTTGATCTCAACTAGTCATTAGGCTACAATTTTTAACATCAAATCTTCATAATCATGTCCAAGAATTCACTAGGGTTTATTTTTCAAACTTGGATATGATTTTACTCATGATTTTGTTACAAAGATGGATGCATTTGAAATTATCTTATACTTAAGAGAATGTTTCATTTCTTTTTTAGAATAGGACTAACAAATAAAAACAAGTTTGTGTGATTTTTAGGATAAATTTGCAATTTTGTGGTGTAGTAAGAGGCACCCATTTACTAACCCTTGGCAATAAAATTTAAAATGAAACAGACGATTGTGAACAAGGAGCACAAGCGAAGATCATGAGTGATAATTTCAGGTATGAGATTGATTCTTTTCATTTTATTTTCTACATCCAAAAAAAAATATCGATTAATGAAAATCTTGAGTATCCTCCTGCGCTTTGTGTGATCTGGAGGACCAGAAAAAGAATTTTTATGTTAGTATAAAATAACAATAACAATAATAATAAGAAATTGTATAAAACTTGCATTTAGCTATAGAATTCATGCAATTCTGCAGCTAAATTCTATTTTTATGATTTGATTTGATTTGATTTGATTTTTTTTCATCATTTTAAATAAATTTTTTCTTTTTTTTTGTCGATCAAAGTCTAGTATTATATTATCATATCAAAAACAAAATTTATAGTAGTAGCCACCATGGCTCGATTACATTCAGTCACCCTAGAAGGCATACATTTCTTGTAGAACTAGGGTGCTTGCCAAGGCATTCGAAGCACTTGGTTATTTTACGCAAAATATAAAAAAAAAAAACATACCGAAAACTATCATCATGGGGGTGGATGCAGGGGGGCGGGTGGAGGAACCACGAAGAGACGATCCTGATGGTGCAGGTGGTAGCTGATGTGATCCACTTGAGTCTCAAGGGCTCAGAGGTGGTCTTGAGAGTGCCTCAGAATACACCGCAGACTCTCCAGAGCCTCAAGGGTCTTTGTCTGTAAGATTTGGACAACGTTAATGTAAGCCACTAATTCATTCTGGTCCTTGTAACTTTGCTCTCTCAGGGTGTCCAAGTTGAGCTGAACTAGTTGGAGGTAGGCAGATATGGCTTCAAGGGTGACCAGGGGCTCAATCTTGCTAGGGGATTGGGCTCGGGAGACTACCATGGCCGCTGCTGAGTGCTGGCTCTCTGTAGACTCCGAGTGGGAACTCGGGTCTACTGGAACCTCTCGATTATCTATTCCTTGGCGAATACCACCATGACAGGCCCAACCACGCTCTCTCGGCATACAAGTGCCCTTCTCTTCCACTCGTTGTGTTGTGCTAAATCTCCAAGTCGCCTCAATTTTACTCATCCGAGAGACCCACGCTCCACCTCTGAACCCTAAATTGAGCTTGGCTTGGACCGTGTCCTGCATCTCTTGATTCATGTAGATGAGGGACACACAAACACACCCAGTATTTACACTGTCGTCTAGGAAGGTGCAAAAGCTCCAACACCCACAGATATGAATTGGAGGAAGGCCGGATTGCTCCACGAGCCTGAGGAAAAACCACCCAAGGGATGCGACGTCATGGGGTTGATGATGCGTAGTCTGTATATTTGGATTTGGCGCCTAGGCTAGAAACCTAATTCTTCCAGCCAAAAGCACTTCCACCATCTATATTTCACTGCCACCTCCCTCGTCCTCCTCCTAGTGCAGTGCACGTGTTCTCATGTCGTTTCTAGGAAGCCTCCCCGCTTCCCACCGTTTTCCACCACTACCTGATGGGACTGATCCTCTACTCTTTCTAGGCCAGCGGAGCTCAAGCCAGAGCTTGAGAACCAGCGGGTGGTCATCTTCATAGACTACTGCATGAAACTTCACCATCGCCCGCAGAAATAAAATGCGCAGAGATACGTCCATCACATGATTTAACAAAATAAACCTGTCATGAGATCTCCAGCCTCGAGGCTCTTTACCATTCGCACGTGCAATCTTTGTGAGTCGATAGGCGCATGGCTTGGGGTCGGGCGGGCCTTAACTGCCCCCCTCCCACTTGTTCGAGTGATTGAACACCCCCAGCGAGGAAATAAAATGTTTATTTTAAAATAATTACTATATATATATATGTATATTAATTAAAAAAATGGAACAAAACAAAATAGATTTGCTTATTTAAACAAATTTGAAAAAAATTAAAATCTTTTGATTTAATAAAATAAAAATAAAATCCAAATAAAAGAAAAATATGAAAAAAAAATTAAAAACAAACCATGAATAAATAGCTAAAAACCAAAAAAAAAAAAAAAAAACAAACCTACAGGACAACAAATTGATGGAAACTCTGTTTGTGGCTTTGAAAAGAAAAAGAGTTGAGAAAGGAATTGCTACAACACTAGAACCATGGCATTGGATCGAAGCTTCCACGTTTGGGCTTTGACTTCGACATTTAACATGGGAATAAAACAAAAATTTCATATGTCCTCATGATCCCAGCCTTGGCACATTGATATACTCTACATGTCAGTTTAATCCGTCAGTTTTTTAGCTTCTACCTGCAATCCAAATATTTGCATCAATGTGTATTTGCACAAAATATTTGTTTTCAAATCCAATACTAATGTTTGCATAAAACAATAACGATACTCTTGTTTTAATATTCTATATTGTAGTTATAAAATAATGATTTCTGTGGGGTTAATCCAATGAACCGTTGTTGTTTCTTGGCAAGAAAATTATGGTCAATCCGGATTTTTTCTCCATTACTCAACTTCGGCCACCAACAAGTACAATTTTGTGAAGAAAGACAAGCCATAAAATTGAAGAAGGTTCAAATCTGTTGCACGACGAGTAGTGGAGCGGAGGATATGGGTGTTGCTTTCATTATGTGCTGCCACCATTTTACTTTTATTCTCCTTAGCATCCGATCAGGCAAGAAGAGAAAGGGAGAGCCTGGAGTAACCAACACTAGATTCAAGTAGAGACCGAGTCTCTCTTTGGCTACATAAAATTTTTTGAGTCTCTGACAGGGACTTTCCTTGAGGAGCTAAACCAAACCCTCTATTGGCTGATAGGTACAACCTAACAGGAAAACCAAGATTCTCAGAAATGAGTAACAGAGATTTTATCCCAAAAAACGTAACAGTTTTTAACCCATCATTTTAAAACAGGTTTTGTGATGAATTAGAGGCATATCTAAGAAAAATAAAACACGGGTTTTTCTTATAATGGGGTGAATTATGCCTAACGTGAGCAATTTCCTCAAATTATTAACCAATTGAGAGATTTTCGTGGTTATCTGGAGCCTTATTTTCTAGATTTTGTAAAAAAAAACATATTTAGAATTTAATGCACAGATAGTTGCGGCGATAATGGAAGGAGAAGATCCAATTTTCAGGAGATAGATTTTCCAAGATAATGCTCCCTAATCTACAGGAGGTGGATCTACCACGAAGACTTAATTCCATAGCTAAATGTTTTGTAGAGTGAATAAAACACTGCCAAATCTTACTAGAGTATCAGTTGATGCACTTGTTCTGTTCATTGGCACTCCAGGTCATCATACTTTAAAAATGGAAAAATATATTCAACTGAGAAAATTTGGAAGGCCTACAAAATTATGGAGTCAATCATAGTGGAAAAAATATCTCGAGTCATTGGGATTACAAGAAAATGAGAGCATGACAAGAAAATTTGAGCATCTTTAGATGCAAAAGTTCTATAAACTTATTTTCCATACATTTCATCTGAACCCATATCTTTCGCTTGAAGAACCATAGCTTGCATTATTTCCAACTTGGTAAGATATCATCTATCCATGATAGTTGGGAAGTGGAGTTGAGTAGAATTTTTATCTTATATCTTACTAAATTATCACATTATAGAGGTTTTGTTTAATGCAATGAAAGACGACCATGATGGAAATCCTCAAAGCTTTTGTTCAATTTATTCATTAATATCCTTCAAATGTATTCTTTGTCGAGATATGATGAATATGTTTCTTCTTACTAATATATTTGTTTTAGGAAATATTGGTTTTTAAATCTCTCTCTCTCTCTATATATATATATAATTTCCTTTTTAATAAAAATTATTTACTGCATCAATAAAACAAGTAGGAATTTTCTTGTTTGTCTGGAAAAGGTATTTCAAAGATTGGATTGATTACTTTTATAGTTGTGTACAACTAACTATCCACACAGGATTTTTAGATGCATAAACTACACAATTCTGCAATTTAAAAACAATTCTGCAGCTATGTATTTAATTCAATGATATATTTGGTGACAACGCATTCTAATAAAAATTCATGATCAGCGTGCCACCTCATCTTCCTACTTCATCTTTCACATCAACATCATGTTCCCATGCCACAATCACACATGACAATTTTCACTGTTTCTCAAAAATTTCAAATAAGCATAACTTTCTCATACAACATCGGTTTTAAACGATTCAAACGTAGTTGGAATAATATCGACAAGATCTACAAAATGAGAAATCTTTCATCAGAATTTGAAACAGTAAAATAATGAATAAATTACTGACAATACATAATAGGTAACCTAAGGCACTAGTCTCAAAAAAGGTAAAAATTCGTTTGAATTTGTTTGTTGAATTTGTTTTGTTAGTACCAATTCTCAGTTTTTTTTTAATGTCATAAATAGAGAGATTCATCACCTCTATCTTTTGATAATATTACATTTCATTGCAGAAAAAGTACTAAGTTTTTGTAGGTTCCAGGAAGAAAATCAGATGATCATAAGAAAACAATGTCTCTCAAAGACCACATTTCTTAAGAACATGATCAGGGCAACATCAAAGATGAAATATCCAAAGCATGAGCACCTGATTTTGGATAAATAATGATAAATCAGATCCATCATACCATCTCAAATCCTTTCAGATACCAGTCTTACCATTGCATTCCTTCTTATTCAGTCAATAAAATATTCATCTTATTTTCCTACCTCGCTTTCACTAACCCATAACCCAGCAATAAAATCATTCAACTCCCCTAAAAAGGTGATTCATTTCATTTCATTTTTTGTTTTGGAAAATAAACCTTGATCCACTGTGGAATTTTCATCCATATTCCTTCAAAATCATTGTATTATGCTCGCGTTAGATGATGGAGGATTCATTAAGGCCTCCCTTCTAACAAGTCTTGGCCTATCGACATCAGTACATAATCTAGGTTCAAGGATAGAGTTATCTTTCAAGTACCTTGAGGCTTGTATGCCTTAATGACAAGTTCTCTCACTAACAATAATGGGAATACATCAATGTCCCTTGATCGTTGGATCTTGCAAGTGGCTTGACATCAACTCATCTATTCACACTTCACAAGATGTACTTAGGTACCTTGACACTCATTGACATAAATGGTGAGTTTGCTTCGCATTGGTTAACGAAATTCATTAATGGTCATTAATCCAATGACTTATGTTCATGCTTGACATCAACACATTTATTTTCATGACTAGAATTTTACCATCGGGTTTTGTAACAATTGAGGACTACATCATTTCAGCAATTTGCAGCAGGAATCAATTTGTAACAACATCAATAAAGATCCCAATCTTGTCATCAACACAAAGAGAACAAAGAAGAATATAAAATTCCATTGTTTATATACTCCATGATCCAACATCAACATCAACACTCTTTAGTAAACACAACTCATTCATAGTGAAGGTAAGTGAGGGTATGTTGTTTTCTAATTTATAGTCACGCAATTCCTTAAAATGCTAAAATTGTAATTTTGGAAAAACTTCTCACTCCCTTTATCATATTGTCATAAACTAAAAAACACCTTTAGTTGGGGGAAGGGACACCAATTCATATTCACATTTCATACACCATCACACATTTTCATTTCATTCGAACTCACATATTCTTCCCAATCAACTATTGTTGCAGTATGATTCAAAAGATTAGATGCTTTTAAAATTATTAATTCATTGATAGCTATTATAGGACTTGAAAATAAAATTCTCAATATTTCATGTACTTTTATGCAAAAAAAAAATAAAAGTATTTTTACACAAGAACCAATGCTAAAAAATTTCGGTTGTCACAGAAGAACCAACTATAAAAAATATACCTTGCAATCAAATGTATTACACTTTAAAAAAGATGATGCAAAGTTTGAAGAGAATCAATACAATTCAAAATCTCATAAAGAAGAAAAGAAATTTAAGAAGATAAAATTATGGACAAATGAATCAATACAATAGTTGCATGAGGACCTGCAACAACTTCAGCTGGGGGATATTTTGAGTCTCAAATTTTTCTTCCATATTCATCCATATTTCCATCATTTCATAGCCATTTAACCCTCATTTCATAACTATATAGCCTAAAACACTACATCAAGTAATCATATTCATGATCATATGGTTTAGAATAATCATTTTCCAAAGTTATTTATTTTATGTATTTTTAAGTGAATTTATGATTAAAAAACTAGGAAATTAACATGGTTTCATTTATATATGTGTGTCTGTGTGTTATGAGTTTTGTGACACGTGTAGGCTTATTTGGAGGTTCTAGAAGGGTTTTACTTGGCCTCCCAAGCACAAATTTGAATTTCAAATCAAGAGGTGGACCATATTCCAAGGAGAAAGATCACGGAGATCTTGATGTGTCATGGGATTTTTATCTAGTATTTAGGGATAAGTTGAGACAAGTATGGATCTAGTAGATATTTAAGGGATTTAAATTTATTGAGAAGATATCCATAATTCATGTATAAATAGGAGGAGCATCCTTCAAAGGAAGCTAAAAAGTTGTCAATTATTCATGAGCATCATATTTATGATTGTTCATTAAGCATGAGTAATATCATTTTCTCCAAATCATGATTTATGGGTGTTGTTTGATTCTTAAGATGTGGCAGTTGTTCATGTGTGCTCATTGAGGAATGGATGGATCCCCATAAACCACAATTCACATACATCTGTAACATAGTTTGATTTATTTTATTTCATTTCATGCAAGCGCGCTTTACTTTCCGTAAATGTGATTTCATTTCCTAGATTCAATTTGATTGTCATTAAACTGCTTGCTTACTAGCTATATTAGTTTTCTTGCTTGACAATTAAATCAATATTTGCTATTTATTTCTTTTTAGATTAGTTTACTACTTTCTAGATTATCATAGTTTTCTTCTAATAGATTTTCACTTTAGTTATCATTAAATTTCTTGTTCACTAGTTCTCATAGTTTTCTTGCTTGATAACTAAATCAATAGTTGTTCTAATTTTACCCGCTTCCTATATTGTCATAGTTTTATTCTTATAGTTGTTAAAATATTATTTTATAAGTTTTTAGAAAGGCCACGTCATTCATTCATTCCACCCTTAGAATCTAAGTTCCACCCTTAGAATTTAATTCATTTTTATTGCATGTGATTTCTTTTACAGTTTTCTTTAGTTACACCGGTAATGTTCATTTCCTTTATTTCTTTCCATCCTAAACAAAATTTCTACAACAGTTTTATCTGAGGTCCCATATATTTTTGTTTTCTTCTAATTTTTTGAAACCCTCGGGTTGACACAAGGGGTTTAACATACCATTAAATCACTCTATATGAAGGTATTTTTCTTTTCCGAGAGCAACATCTTCATCGAATGTTACATCCCTGCTAATTTAAACCTTCCTTTGACCAGGAATATATATTTTATATGCTTTATAATTTTCACAATAACCAAAGAACATACCTTTTCTTCCTATATCTTCCAACTTGTTTCTTTTTCCTCTGACACATGAAAATACATGTGGCATCGAAAGATATAGAGATGGCTAATGTCGGGCTTGAGAAGTCATATGAACACTTCTTCTAGGGTCTTATTTTCCAATGCTTAATGAGGAACCTTGTTTTGAACATATACAACAACATGCATTGCTTCTCCCCAAAGGAACTTTGGCAACTTTTGATCATGGAGCATAGCATGAGCAACTTATAATATAAACATGTTCTTCCGTTCCTCTAATTTTCGGGTGTGTATGGTACAATTGTTTCCTTTCTTATTCCTTCTTCCTTGGAAAATTCTATGAACTCATTTGACATGCATCCCCACCATTTTCAGACCTAAATAATTTTATTCCTCTATGTTTGATTTTTGATCAAATCTTTGAATTCCTTGAAAATTTCAAAGGCCTCATCCTTGTTCTTCAAATAATATATACATGTATTTCTTGAAAAGTCATCAATGAAGGTGATGTAATAGAGATGTCCACCAATAGAATGCACAGACATCTGACCACATATATCATAATGAATGAGATGTAGGATTCCATTTCTATTGTTCTCACTAGAGGGGAATTGTCCCTTTGTCTTCTTTTCGCTCGCACAACCTGGACATACTCCTTCATGATGGTCTTGAACATAGGGAATACTAGAGACTAATTTCTTCAATTTTGAAAGAGCATCATAATGTAGATGAGTCAATATTCGGTGCCATAACTCTCTTAGATGATTAGTATTATGAACCAATGCTAGAATTGGTCTTTGAGTGACTCTATAGAGTGCTTCAAATATTGATCCTAATGTGAATGCATCTCTCATAGGTGAACCAGTGGACCAAGTTAGAAATTTTCCCTTGATGAATGAAACCATCATCCCTTTATCTTCCAAAGAGGATATAGATACAAGATTCTTCATTAATCCTGGAACATACATAACATCATGCAAAAAAACATGATTCCCTAGAATTCAAATGAAATTTGAAAGACCCAAAACCTTTCATGGGATGAGTGGATTTATAATATACTCATAGAAGTGATGAGTGGACCCAATATCAACCAACCAACTATCCCAAAAATTTGGAGGAGAAGAACTACTAAGGGAAAAAATAAGAATGTATTCATATTGATTTACTACATTACTTTCATACATGGGAAATATTGAATTCTTTTGAGGACGGTGATCCTCTTCACGACTGCTTGAGTTATTTCATGGTCATTCCTTTGATCATATTTTCTTCTTTGATTATTGTACTTGTTGTTTCTTCTTGTCTTGTAACATGGTCCATGGTTCTTCTTGGGGCAATATTTAGCATAATGGCCTCTTTTGTAAAAATTTTATCATTCAACGTGCAATTATTCCTTCCTTATATTAGACTGGAGAAGAGGAGGATTTATTGAGCTTGATGGACCTCCTTTTCCTTTTTTTTTTTTTTTTCATGAGTGATATATGCAGCAGACCCTCCCTCTTCATGTTTTTGACGTCTTCCTCTTGATACCATCCTTGATTCTTCTTGAGTAAGCTTTCCAAAAATTTCATCAAATGATGGGAGAAAATTGTTGTTGCTTATAGTAATAATGAAGGCTTCCCATATAGAAGGGATACCTCTTAGAGTTATGATCACCAATTCCCTATCAAGCCTATTTTCCCCAACTCTTTGTGATTGATCTCTAAGGCGAGATATCCTCATGATATAGGATTCTACAAATTATCATTTTTTCATCTTGGTGTCTTTGAGTTGATATATCAAAGATATGATCTCATTCACATTTTTTATTTCATACATGTCAACTAGCTTATCATACATATCTTTGGAATTCCTTAAATTTCCAACATATGCAAGTAAATCATCTTGTAAACCATCATCTATAATTTGCTTTTCTTTGGACTCACCTTTCTTGTACATGTTTTTGAGGGAAGCAGAAGCATTTTCTGGAGGACCGAGAATTCTTCCTTGAATGTACTCCAACACATCATTGTTTTCAGCCGTGATCTCCAACCTGACTTTCCATGCAAAAAATATTGATGAGTCACCCAACTTCCCATGCTCCTTGAAAGTAGAGGAAGACACCTTGACTTTTTACTAGATAATATCATTTTAATTTCCAAGGATGATGGCTTTAATGCTTGTCTCCTTGCTACAAGAAAAGTTACCCTAAGGCCTTAGGCTGAGATACCTAATAGAGCGAACGACATGTAATCACAAGAAGGAATATAATTATCATTTTTTATGCTTTAAACTATAAAATGAGGATTGTGGACCTTACTCGTTTATCATTTGTTTGAGGTCGATCATGTAGGGTGAAAACCCTCTACTACTCCTCGTGCTCCAGAAACTGCAAATCAGTCAAGAATAAGCACACAAACTAGTTGTACAACATATATGTCCTAGATGTTAGCATATTAGCATATATAATCTCATAAATATACCATGAAATAAACTATTCAATATTATTAAGCATGTATAAGAGACACATAACACATGAACATCAAGAACATGATGGTACTTCTTTTATTGATAACATGTATAGAAAATAGTGGAGAAATCACCTGATATCTATCATGGCCTTGAGCAAAACTGTCCTATGGATTTTTCCAGCCTCAGCCTCACATGGCTTCTTCTATAAATGGTGCACAAAGGATGTCACATAGAATGAGGGTGATCATCACAAGGAAACAAGGGTTTCCTAAACTTGGGAAGTGCATGAAGCACAGGGGAAATATCATACTTGATCAGGGCTATAACAGGCTATAATATCAATAATATTCTCTCTCTCCTCCCTTAGGCCATTCCCTTGAGGTGTATTTATACTTCCTCAAATTAGATTTTTCAATTGGGGAACAATTAGGCCATGGGCTGGGGTAGTTAAGTTATAGGAAAAATCGTAAACCACGCCTCAATGATAGGGAAATGATGTATTTTTTAATATTTTAAATAGCATACGTGGGTCATCTATGGATGGACCCATGTGTGCATGCGGAAAAAACTAGGCAGAGTCACGTATGGATTTTAAAATATTGTTTTTTGAGAAATGTGACTAAGTCTGAATGGAAGGGTTTCCCAAGACCAATGCATAAGTCATCAAGTACATAGAGGTGATTAATGATGCTATAACAGATGCCCCCTAATATATGTGGTCAAAAGGGGTACACGATGGCCGAAATGTATTATGTGCATATAAGGAACCTTGCGAGGACTAGAGAGGACTTCACTAGATTTTAGCCTGCCAAAAACCAGTGATAGAAATTAGAAAGATAACTCATGTTTGAGGCGAGCATACCCATGCTTAGTGAAAGAATGTATGTCCACATATTAAGTATGGAGTGGATCCAATATGTATAGAAGTATAACTAAAATGTAAAGTACATCGTGAATCATCTTATCATTGTTGAGAAGTACAAGTCAAAATCATGTCCAAATATCACATATAGAAGACTGATCAATGATGCTGCATAGATATCTGACCACTGAAGTCGCAACTAAATCTCCAAGTACCAAATCTTAAGTGGTGGAACAAATGGTATGACACAAAACTCAAGTGCCAATATATAAGATGTTGTTGTAATGAAACTACAACCTATAAGGGTGGATGGTGTCACTGGCAGAAAACTTAAGGAGCTGTCAAAGTGAACCAAATCATGTCGATGCAAACCTAAGGTCTTCACCGATCACCATGGCACAATTCTACATAATGGGAATAAATGAGCTGAGGTCGACCATGTGAGAAATAGTTTGATTACCGGTCATTGATGTATATCATTAAAAAATGCGAAGCAACCCACTGATAATGATAATGAGTGTCAAGGTGCCCAAGTACAATATAACAAGTGCGAATAAATGAGTTTAATTTGAACACTTGAGAGAATATACCAATTAGGAGGCATTGATGTATTCTCACTGTCGATAGTGAAAGAGTCTTCCACTGATGACTACAAACCCTAAGGTACTGATAAAAGGACTCTAGACCTTATTCCCAGAGCAATGAGTTGGAGTCGACGGGGAAAGATCTTCTAGAAGGAAGGCATTAAGGCATCCCACATCAGTCCAGCATGAGTGTAACCCACAGGCCAATATTTGGAAGGAATCAGACGAAGAAAAGTGAAGTAACCAACCCAAAGTACGTTTCCGGCATGCACAAAATGTAGCTAGTGCACGAAAAAAACCCATTGAACCAAATAATAATGAAAGTTGACAAAGAGGTGAGATATCCATCGATATGGTCAAATGGAAATCAAGGTACTGCATGAATCCTAGGTGTGATAATGTAAGCTGAATTCAAACACAAGGGAAAGATCTCATTCAAATACCCATGATGTTGATCAAATACTGAGCACAAGGTCACCTATCAATGATGTAAATACCGCCAAGGTGCGGCTCTAGGTTTACTCTCAGAGCAATATGTCGAAGTCGATAAGAGACAAACCCTCCAGCAAGAAGTCAATGGAGACCTTCTCAAACCACCATGAGCACAAGACCAGATAGATGATGTGATAGAACAAGACTCAGATAGATCGAGATCATCGACTGAAAATTGAGTCAAGATACACCGTAGAAATTTTGACTCAGGTTAACTTCCCTTGAACAAAAGCACGACTCATTTTGACTATGGCAGAAAATGATAACTTTGTATAATTTTTTCATGCAAGAGGCATAAAAAAACCCTCCATATGGTTGGAAGAGATAACCAACCAGGGGAGTACTGACTTGATAACAAGGTTATGGATTCTCCTAAGTAAAAAACAAAAACCATCCCAAATGGAGAAAAGATTTAGATTTTTTGTGCTTTGTTCAAGGGCGACACAACTGACTCTGTAGTTTCCATCAAGCATGGAAGTATTGTCCCATTCCTGCTCTTTTTCAAATATTTAATTTTTTTATCTTTTTCATATTTCAAAGCTTGAAAAATAATAAAAGAATGCCTATAGTACAATGGATAGAACAAGTGTCAGAAAGCAGATGCACTAGTTCCTGGGATAGGAACAATCCTATGCTCAATGCAAGACGGTGAAAACTGGTAAGTGAAACTCAAAGGGATGTTCCATCCATGGGTAAAGGTGTCAAGTTGGGAAGGCTAATTGCATGGTTAACTTGTGTAGAAAGACATGGTCAAAGAGGGCTTAAACATGAGTCCAAATGAAGTTGGCTAAAGGCAAAGATAAACAAGTGGTCAATATGAAATGCATCAATACAAATTGACAACAAAATGGGAACCTATAAGGTATATGGCTAGAATAAAGATAGTGAAGAAGAAGAAGAAGAATGAAACTTCAACGCATAAGTCATGACGGGACTAAAGAGGACTCCTGAACCTACATAGATTTTAGCATGAACGACAAATTCTAGCGAGGAACTAACTAGGAAGCCCATGTAAAGCATGGATCTATCATCATATCATGATTTAAAAATTGGCGAGTGAAATTGGTTAAATAGTCATAATATGATGGGGTCAGCCTTATGGAAAGTGATCAGAATGGAGTCTAATACATAGACGTGAAACATAAAGTTAATTCCCTAACCTATATGCCAGTTGAGAATCAAATACCTGCATTGACAAGTCAGCGGTCATGGATCCCAAGAAAAATTGGAAATATCTCAAAATCACCAGAATGTACCTGAAAATTACTTTTCCCAACACTTACAAGCCAAAAGGTTAAACAACCTTAAAAAAAATTGGAAAATAGACACAAACGAAATTTGCATAAAAAATTCAAACTATGGGCATAAATAAGCATTTTTTACTCACATTTGGTCATTTGTGCTGAAAAGGAATGGAGAAAAAACTTTGGAGCAAAAAACCCCCTTCTTGCAAACGGAGCAACCGACCACCGAATCAATCCAAACCAGTCAGGTAAGCCTCATACTCAGATTGTTTGTCAATTTTATTATCATTTCAAGCAAATTTTGGGATTTTTTACCATAGGAAATATATTTTTCTTGAAACCCTTTGTGTATACGCGGGTTCGTCATGAGGAACTCACGTATAGACACAACTATGTTCGAATGAAGTTGTGTATGCGCAGAGCAAAATACAAAAATTGATTTCTAATTGGTCAATTGAGGAAATAGTTCATGATGACTATCAACTGGAGGGAAATAGAGCACAATTCTATAGACAATGAAGTCATGCAGGACCAGCAATCATTGGATATCATTTGAGGATGCAGTTTGTTAAAGTTTTTCAAAATTCCAAATATGAAAAATAACACTCGATTTCTTGAGACGTTGGTTAATTATTAGGAAGTAAATGAATATTGCTTCATGGTAGACCAGATTCCATTGAGGATTGAACTTGAAGACATCTATTTCATAACTTGACTTTCTCGGAGGGGAGAACCAGTTGATTTTCATGGTAAGCCCACATGAGGGCTTAATGTAGATGACTATGTCCAAGTGTAGTGTGTTGATGGTGAAAAGAAGGTGGGGACTCAGATCCCAATCAAAGATGTATGATATTAGTACATGAAAATCCTTCTTTTCATTATTGGTAGAGTAGCAAGGTCAACATCCCTTCATGAGGTCTCAAAAACTCACATAATTCTAGCAGTAGATTTCTTTGCCAACGTCTATGATTGGTGCACAGCCTTATTGGAAAATATAAAGAAAAAAATAACTTCTGTACAGAAAACCAAAACAATTTTTTTTGGATATGGTACCATTCTGCTGAGATTATTCCTTGAGAGAATCCCAGGGCTTCGTCCCAAGATCATCTTAACTATCAGTAGCCCGTGTAATCTGCTAATAGCTAGATAGGAAGACTTGATGATGAGACTCGGGGGAAGTGAAGTCCCCCAAAATACATGGGATGATGAGTTCTTCTAGTGGTGGGGAGAACAATTCATCTCAGTAGAGGACTATCCCTATGCTAGGATGGATTTTAGAGAAAATCTCGATTTGGTTCTGTTAGCGCTCGAATCTGCCTCAGGCTGAAGAAGGCGAGGTTCGAGGCAACATCAAACCAACCTTAGCCTCGTAGCTAGCCCTACGAGGACAGGAGAGGGCTCTCTCCGGGTCAAACTCAGTGAAAGATGTCCAATAGGATCTGAGATGACCTAAATGAAACACTGATATTGATTTTAGGCTAGTAAATTGATAAGCAAGAGGTTTTAAATAAATGATTGGGGTTTTCTGGGCTGTGTGGGGCAAAGACAGCAAGAGCAGAGATTAAATGAAGAATGCAGATTATCTCCTGAGGCAAGGTAAGCATGAAGTTTAGCAATTAAATTGAGATAAACGGAATGACAAGACTGCTGAGAAGTCGACAAGGGCATAGAAGATGGATCCTTGTCGAACAGAAGAAAACATTAACTAGATACTTCCTCAAAATGAGCAAATAAATTGAATTGTCCCTTTCTCATAGAAACATTCAATATTGAAATGGCGATTAATGAAGCTGAACATAACGAACATCTATGAAACAAAAGGAAAAACATTTGCTAAATTTCAAGCCACAGAATCTCAAAAAACAGTATCTCTTCATTAAAATCTCTGTCTAAAAGCGTACAATAAAACTCTAATTTTCTCCTACCTTTAGCTCTCGAACTCTCTTCTCACAAATGATTTTTGATACATTAAATAAACTTCTGCTAGAGGCTTATACGACCCAAGACAAGAGATTTGTTTTATCATTATTAAACAAATAAGAACTAAAACCAATCGACTTTCTGAAGATAGAATAGCGCTCCTTCCTCTACTCGAATCTGTTTGATGACTGATGAATAGGCAAAATCTGGAGCTGCACTTTCTGAAATGTAGCTTGAAGACCCAAAATAGACCAACGAATTCGATTTTCTCTGCTGGGATAATTATCTGCACTTCTAGCTTCTGACTTTGATTGCCATGTTACATTTACCATTTGAAGATCTTTGCTAGCCAATGATTAAGAGACAAATATGGAGCGCAGATCCATCTGGATTATTAACTGAAGTCATTAAAATAGGAATCGAATCCTATTTTTCTGTTGTGGTCGATATCTTTTTTCTAATTTTTGCCTTTGACTATTTATTTCCCCTTACCGCTTTGAATAAAATCAACAAAAATAACCTTTAAACTGAAATTCTGCCGGTTCCAGACTTATCGCATTCCAATTCAGCATCAGCTCTTAAATTTCCAGACTCATGCCTCAGTCGTATTTTTGCATTTTCATGTTCCAAACAAGCACAACGCTCCTTCAACATTTGATAATCATTGCAAATGACCAGTTTGGAGACAACCATTCACATCGCATGCCCAACTTAATGTGTAAAATTATTCATCTTTATCATCGTCAACATATGCCTACAAAATCTTGATTTGATGACGAAATTTACTCCTCGTGCCTCCAAGTGGGTCGCTCTGCCCAGGTGGGTCGATCACGTTGTAATTTTGCACTGCGGAAATCACCCAAGTGGATCGCTCTGCCCAGGTGGGTCGCTCACGTTGTAATTTTACACTGCGAAAATCACCCAAGTGGGTCGCTCTGCCCAGGTGGGTCGCTCGCGCCCAAGTGGGTCGCTCGAGCTCCAAAACCAGTCCAGAACTATGAAACCTTGCACATGGCCTTCCAAAACTTGACTAATCCGATTTCTGCCTTGAGAATTGGTGAACCACGAACAGTCAATAAGAATGAGCTCGTTCCAGCTGAAGGTACTCAGTGGGAAAGGAATCGATTCCGGAATGGGACTAGCAACCACACACAGGAATAGAACTCGTCCTTTCAACAAGATTCAGCCCTGAGTCAAGCATCTCGACCAACATAAGAGAGAGGGTATTCGGCTCTCGGACAAATTATGTGCTCGACTGGGTTGAGATCACAACAGTGACTGATTTCACGGCCATAGCATTTGCAAATTCCACCCATGATCAGAGATTCATTTTTTAAAATGCGCTGGCACACTATCTAACCTCTGCACATATCATCAATCGAGCCACAGAAAGACCAATTTGGCCAAAGCAAATGCTCATTGATCGTTGTGTAATACAATCACAACTTATATAGCGACAACATAGAATTCGACCACTAATAGATTCCAAACTACAGCCTTGGCCTAATGAAAGTAGTCTCGGCTCTCATAGTCAAGCATTGATTCAACTTCACATGAGGATGGAATTTCGACCCGAGTACTCTTAATGGGGTTACTTGAGGGTCGATATTCAGATCACGCAATTTTGTTCTCCTTTCACGGAACGATGGCTTTACCAAACCGTTATGTTTCATAGATAAATAGATTTTAAATGGTCTATCAAACAATTGTGTTTCATAAAGACAATGCAGTGCATATAATCCTGCAATCCCTGCGGAAATAAATCTCCACCAACCATGTGACTTATGACACGGTCATACAATGTCTGCATGAAAAAAGCTAAATCTTTATCAGTAGGCCTATCCTCATGGATGAAAAACTTTTGACCACACGGAGATAACAACATATATCTTTAGTTTCAAATCTTGCTCTAAAGAATTCTATAATGTAAATCCATGTGCAAGAAGTCTGTGGCGAGTTAAGAAACAAGGCGTAGGTATATGTGCTTGTCAAGTGATCAAGTATGTACCTTTCATTCGGCGATTCCTTGACTAAATAACCAGATCTGAACAACCAAATGTATGGAGAGCTGTATAACCAAATGACAACTGTAATAAGACAGCTTCTAGACCAGATCAAACAAATGGACATGATTTCTGATGATGTTTTGTTTTCTTTTGTTTGTGCTTTTGCAGAGATAGGAGCTGAGCTGCTGCCTTTTGAAGAGCTGGAGAATTTGATACATATTCTAAAAAACACATTTAATGATTTCTTCTTCAAAACAGGGTTTTGAAGAAGAATCAATTTCACACTGACATAAGACGGAGTCTAACATTGGCTCCAATGGGGATGGCAGCTGCCGCTTCTTGGAGGTGCCAAGAACCGCAGAGCTTTGGGAGAGCAGACAGTGCCTCCATCCATTGGGCGATGGAATCATTATTCTGACAAACAAACTAAAGACTGATAACTCAGTTTTTAAACTAGAAATTCGACTCACACTGACTTGATGCAAACTGAAATGACTGAATTAAACAAAAACTTTCTGAAAAGGGCAGCAGTCCATCAAAATTTTAAAACCCTGATGGCAACCCCCTGCATACTGATGTGATATGTACAATCATGTATAATTGGCTTTCCAATGCAACCAATCCAGCAAATGGCTGCACCCCAAATTTCTGCTCTTATTCTCCTTGAGCAGGCAGAATGATGAACCTGTAGGCAACTCAAAATAACCACTGAAACCAAAGCTCATGACAATAAACCAGGCAACATTTATCTTTTCTAATGTTTGCAGAAGAATGCTGAAGGGATCTTGAAAATCCTGAAGCACTGGCTTATCTGGTGATCCAGCTGCAAAAATACTAGTATCCACTTCATTCTGATCTGAAAGGACAACTGATTTCTGAGGGATAAAAATGCACAGATCTGCCATCTGAGTGTTAGCTGTAGGTTCCTTGACCATTAAAAATTCTGACATATACTCTTCAACTTCATGATCTAGATCATTTTTAAACAAAAAACAATCTTCAAGATTATCAAACATGACAGCCTTATCATCTTTGTGAAGGAAAAAATTATCTGTTTGCTGATCTACACAACTGATTACAAGACAATCATCTTTTTCAACAGAGGAAGAAATTTCACCAACACTTTCCTGACTATGTGTGCACTGCAAATCTGTTGTAGCTTCGGCTGAAACATGACCTTTCAAAAGTAGATCTATCTCATCTTCAGACAAAGGTGACAATGCTTTTTTTTTTCTTCTGCTTAAACAGTAATTATCTTCATATGACAGGGCATTCAAACTATCATTCATTACTGAGTTATTGAAAGGAGATTTATCACTTACTTGCACAAAGATCTCATTCTGTCTTTCATGAACTGACTGGATTGCTTCTTCATGAAGGCTGTGTTCTAATGATGATCTGACAGTACGACTGAGAACATTTGGATCCATTACTTTGTTTTCTGCATCCCAGATGATTTCAACAGCAGAGTTATCCTTGATGGGCTTCAGCACAAGATATGCTTGGTCATCCTGATCTGAATCTGAATCTGAAGTAGCTGTCTGGACATTATCACAATCTGCAATTGAAACTGGACCTACTTTCATGCTGCTGTCTTCCGTGGGCAGATCTGAAATGACATTCTGCCTTTCATCATTTTCAGCCATATGGCCATCAACCTGCTGCAAAGTCTCCTGAGCATCTTGATGGGTATCCTTTAGGTTCTCTTCATTCTGCTGAAATGGATTCTCGTACAGGGCCTCCATGATTTCATCATTCATGAAATTATCATCTTCATAATATTTCTCCAGGCTTTCAATAAAAGAATAAGCATGTTTGCAACAGTCATGAACTAAATTTAACGATGGATAAGATGTTCGATATCTTTCAATGAACAAGGCATGAAAATCCTTCAAACAGTAAATACAGGCCATCGGCAAATTTTCATACCAAGATTGGGCTTCACCTTCCAGAGTGGCTAGGAATATCTTCATCAAACAATCTTCAGGAAAAGCCACCTTCAACTTGCGAATATGCATGTGAAATCTAATCAGATGTAAAGCAGCATCTTTCTTACCATCATTGTTAAACGTAGGCAGATTCCTCGACCAATCCACCTTGGGCATCTTATTCGGAAAACCTGGAATGTGATCTCGGCTCATGGGAGCGTATCTTCTTGCAATCCGGTCCATCTTGACAATTCTGAAGCTACTGATCTGCCTGCAGTGAAATCACCATGGAGCATTTGATTGTCTGGATTGTTTAGTGTGTGGTATTAGGAGTGAATGATTTGACCTTGCGGTGTCATTCTTGCATCCACCATCGGCTTTCGGATCACAAGACTACTGTAACTACTGTTTATCCTTTAAACGAGGACTTCCCGAGTATGATTGCCACTATTAGCGCTGAATGCATATCTGAGAATTTGAAGAAGCGAGGTTAGAGCAACATCAAACCAACCTTAGCCTCGTAGCTAGCCCTACGAGAACAGGAAGGCTCTCTCCCGGGTCAAACTACGATGAAAGATGTCCCGATAGGATGCGAGATGACCGTAATGAAACATTGATATTGATTTTAGGCTAGTAAATTGATAAGCAAGAGGTTCTAAATAAATGATGGGGTTTTCTGGGCTGTGTGGGATCAAGAAACAGTGAGAGCAGAGATCAAATGAAAAATGCAGATTATTTCCTGAGGCAAGGTAAGCAAGAAGTTTAGAAATTAAATTGAGATAAACGGAATGACAAGACTGCTGAGAAGTCGACAAGGGCATAGAAGATGGATCCTTGTCGAACAGAAGAAAACATTAACTATGAATACTTCCTCAAGACAGAGCAAATAAATTGAATTATGCCTTTCTCACTTAGAAACATTCAATATTGAAATGGCGATTAATGAACTGTGAACATAACGATGACATATGAAACAAAAGGAAAAACATTTGCTAAATTTCAAGCCACAAGAATCTCAAAAAACAGAGCTGTATCTCTTCATTAAAATCTCTGTCTAAAACTGTACAATAAAACTCTAATTTTCTCCTACACTAGCTCTCAGAACTCTCTTCTCACAAATGATTTTCAATACATTAAATAAACTCTGCTAGGGGAAAAACTATCGACCCCAAGACAAGGAATTTGTTTTATCATTATTAAACAAATAAAACTAAAAACCAATCAGCTTTCCTGAAGATAGAATAGCGCTCCTTCTTCTACTCGAATCTGTTTGATGACTGATGAATAGGCAAAATCTGGAGCTGCACTTTCTGAAATGTAGCTTGAAGACCCAAAATAGACCAACGAATTCGATTTGCTCTGATGGGATAATTATCTGCACTTCTGGCTTCTGACTTTGATTGCCATGTTACATTTACCATTTGAAGATCTCTGCTAGCCAATGATTAAGAGACAAATATGGAGCGCAGATCCATCTGGATTATTAACTGAAGTCATTAAAATAGGAATCGAATCCTATTTTTCTGTTGTGGTCGATATCTTTTTTCTAATTTTGGCCTTTGACTATTTATTTCCCCTTACCGCTTTGAATAAAATCAACAAAAATAACCTTTAAACTGAAATTCTGCCGGTTCCAGACTTATCGCATTCCAATTCAGCATCAGCTCTTAAATTTCCAGACTCATGCCTCAGTCGTATTTTTTCATTTTCATGTTCCAAACAAGCACAACGCTCCTTCAGCATTTGATAATCATTGCAAATGACCAGTTTGGAGACAACCATTCACATCGCATGCCCAACTTAATGTGTAAAATTATTCATCTTTATCATCGTCAACATATGCCTACAAAATCTTGATTTGATGACAGAATTTACTCCTCGTGCCTCCAAGTGGGTCGCTCTGCCCAGGTGGGTCGCTCACGTTGTAATTTTGCACTGCGGAAATCACCCAAGTGGATCGCTCTGCCCAGGTGGGTCGCTCACGTTGTAATTTTACACTGTGAAAATCACCCAAGTGGGTCGCTCTGCCCAGGTGGGTCGCTCGCGCCCAAGTGGGTCGCTCGAGCTCCAAAACCAGTCCAGAACTATGAAACCTTGCACACGGCCTTCCAAAACTTGACTAATCCGATTTCTTCCTTGAGAATTGGTGAACCACGAACAATCAATAAGAATGAGCTTGTTCCAGCTGAAGGTACTCAGTGGGAAAGGAATCGATTCCGGAATGGGACTAGCAACCACACACAGGAATAGAACTCGTCCTTTCAACAAGATTCAGCCCTGAGTCAAGCATCTCGACCAACATAAGAAAGAGGGTATTCGGCTCTCGGACAAATTATGTGCTCGACTGGGTTGAGATCACAACAGTGACTGATTTCACAGCCATAGCATTTGCAAATTCCACCCATGATCAGAGATTCATTTTTTTTAAATGCGCTGGCACACTGTCTAACCTCTGCACATATCATCAATCGAGCCACAGAAAGACCAATTTGGCCAAAGAAAATGCTCATTGATCGTTGTGTAATACAATCACAACTTATATAGCGACAACATAGAATTCGACCACTAATAGATTCCAAACTACAGCCTTGGCCTAATGAAAGTGAGTGAAATATCGCTCACACTTGGTCCAGCAGTGATTCAATTTCACATGAGGATGGAAATTTCGACCCAGTACTCTTAATGGAATTCTGCCCAGGGTCGATGTTCCGATCCTGCAATTTTGTTCTCCCTTTCACAGGAACATTAAGCTTTACCAAACAATTGTGTTTCATAGATAAATAGATTTTAAATGGTCTATCAAACAATTGTGTTTCATAAAGACAATGTAGTGCATATAATCCTGCAAGTCCCTGCGAAAATAAATCTCCACCAACCATGTGACTTATGACACGGTCATACAATGTCTGCATGAAAAAAGCTAAATCTTTATCTGTAGGCCTAGCCTCATGGATGAAAGAAAACTTTCAGCCACACCAGATAACAACATATCTTTAAAGAATTATTTCAAATCTTGCTCTAAAAAATTCCCTGCATAATGTAAATCCATGTGCCAAGAAGTCTGCAGCAGAGGTTAAGCAACAAGGCCGTAGGTATATGCTTTTCAAGTGATCAAAGTATGCCTTTCATTCCAGCGATTCCTTGACTAAATAACCAGATCTGAACAACCAAATGTATGGAGAGCTGTATAACCAAATGACAACTGTAATAAGACAGCTTCTAGACCAGATCAAACAAATGGACATGATTGCTGATGATGTTTTGTTTTCTTTTGTTTGTGCTTTTGCAAAGATAGGAGCTGAGCTGCTGCCTTTTGAAGAGCTGGAGAATTTGATACATATTCTAAAAAACACATTTAATGATTTCTTCTTCAAAACAGGGTTTTGAAGAAGAATCAATCTCACATTGACATAAGACGGAGTCTAACAGGTTCTTCCACCCGGTGCAACATGGCATGCAATTGGTAAGATTGCACAATTATTTTTTGATTATATGATTATTTTTTTCAAATTATATGAAAATGGAATTTTTTTTTATAGGACAATACGACTTATAAAATTTTAATGATCATGATACAGACATGGGACCGGTTAGGCCTGAGGGCTACCCGAGGAATAAGCACCAGAGAGGAGGAGCTGATGATGTTGAAGACCCTAGAAGAGCCCTTCATGCCATCCAAAGAAACTTAGAGAGTCTAACTCTCCGAGTACCGATGGAAACCATAGAGGATCTTCCTGAGGCTATCCAGAGGAGAGTGGTTGGAGTACCATGTGACTGGGTGTGGTTGTTCTGCCGTGTAGCTACAACTATAGTATTTTTCCGAAACAACAACTTTGGGCAAGGCCCTTAGGAGTAGATTTTATTTATCGGATGACTATTATTTTTTGATGATAGACATGATAGGGCATAAGCCCTAATTTTGTAGGACATGATTGTCCATTTTTTGTATATTTTGAACACTCTTATATATATATATACATAGCGATTTATATGATGTGATTGTCGCAAATGTACAATGATTAATGATGTTTTTGATATTTTTAGAGTATTGAATGATTAATGTTCCAATTAAGTGCTTGATTAGCTAATGAGTCTGCTAACCAATTATCAGATTGAGGAATGTGAATGAACATAATAAATTGAAATGAACGTTGTAACAAATGCACTCTAAAAAATAATCGATGAAAAAATGTGTCTCTGACACGATAGGTGTTGTTTAATTGTGAAACCATGAGTTATGAATCCAAGTAAACTACTAACAAATCAACACCAAGAGATATTTCCTTCGAGAATAGGTTGACCATTGCAATGTGTTCTACCACATTATTCAAAGCAAGATCAATGCATACACCCCTTGAGAATAACAACTAATCGGATGGATAGTGAATTACCCAAGCCACGGAAGCAAGGTTTCGGGAATGTCTAATAGCACCTTCGAAAAAGCCAAAATGACTCATCTCATCCAATAATACCCACCAAAGAAGATCAAAATCATCAAAGTCACACCAAAAATCGACAAACAAAAATGTGCAAAACTACAATATATATAAAAATCAAATTCTAGGTCGAAGCCTAGGCATAATACTTCTTCCGATAGAGCCCATTTCTGGCCTCCACTGACTCGTTTCCATCCAAATCAATAAAGGCATAAGCTCCCTTTTTCAGGACCTTCTTGACAAGAAAGGAGCCATACCACATAGATTTGAACTTGCCTGCCCCCAAAGCATCCTTCTCTTGGTCATAAACCAAGACAAGGTCACCGTCAGAGGAAACCCTAGGTTTGATCGCCTTATCGTACTGAACCTACACTCATTTATTATGAGCCTCATTCATCATAGCTGCATATCGGTGCTGCTCATCGAGATGTTCTAGATGGACAAGGTGTTCTTCAAGACTAGAAGTGTCAGGAAGAAGCTCAACTGACAACTTAAGGGAAGGAATTTCACATTCAATAGGAAATATATATTCCATCCCATAAACTAGTTGAAATGGATTGAAACTGGTTGCAGTATTTACAGACATCCGGTATGCCTAAAGTGCAGGGTACAACATGAAAATTAGATCTAGCTTTATCAATTTTCCACTGAAGAATAGACTTCAAGGATTTGTTAACGGCTTCAACTCGCCCATTGGCTTGAGGATAATAAGGAGACGAATACTCTGGGAAAAAACCAAATTTGAGAGCCAATTCAACCATCATACTATTCTGAAAATGACTGCCATGTTCAGTGACAATCTCTTTGGGGATACCAAAGAGAAAAATGGCTTGGTTGAATAGAAACAGGGCTATTGTCTCACCATCATTCCCAAAAGTAGGCACAGCCTCAACCCACTTCATAAAGTAGTCTACTGCTACAATAATGTACTTATGAACCTTAGCTGAAGGCAGGTTATAAGTAATATAATCAATACCCCACTTTGCGAACGGGCCGAAAACAATGACAAGAAAGAGCGGAGCTAGATGAGTGTGCATATTCTGAGTATAGACTTGACAAGGATGACACTTTTTGATCACATCAACACAATCTTTGAAAATTGAGGACCAAAAGTATCTTGCACGAAATACTTTTTAGGTTGCAGCAAGGCCAAATAAATGACCACCACAAGCTCCATTGTGGCAATCAATCAGCACAACCTCAGCTTCTTCAAGATTCAAGCAACGTCTGAGGATCAAATCGACCCCGCGACGATATAGAGTGTCACCGATAATCAGATAACTTTTAGCTAAGTGATGCAACTTTCGACACTCATCTTTCGAAAAGGCTAAGGGAAACTTCGTAGTCTAGAGATAAGCAATGAAATATTCATACCAAGGATCTTGTGAAGAAATGAAGAAAAATGTTCATCAGGGAATGAGTCTTCATAAATAATCTCCTCTCCGCAGGGAAACTCAGAAATTAACTTTTCAAATACCAAAGAATTTTTGGATTTGACTGACAATAATTCGAGATCAAACTCTTGAAAAATGAAAATCCATCGATTGTATTTTCCCCCAATCACTCGCCTACTGAGAACAAATTCAAATGGATTAACTGCCACCAGAGCATAAGTTTTATGAAGAAGGATATAATGCCTGAGTCACTGGACAACATGGACGACTACCAAATCTAGTTTCTCAATTGGAGAATATCAGAGTGCAAGACCCACCAAGCCTCGACTAAGGTAGTAAACAACATGCTCACAAAGAGCATCATCTTACAAAACCAGAACCATACTAATGGTATATTCTGATGCAACGAGATTCAAGTGGAAATATCTACTATAATCAGGTAGAATCAGTGATGGAGTAGAGGTCAATGTCTTTTTCAAAGCATCGAATGAGGGTTGAGAAAAGTCATCCCAGAAAAATGGGACTCATTTCTTTAACAACCTCATAAATCCCTTTGCAATCTCAGCCTAATTCAGAATAAATCTCTGTAAGAAATTGGCTTTGCCTTGTAGACTTTGAAATTGACGGATCAAAGACAGGGGAGGCAACTGAAGTATTGCCTCAACCTTGAAGGGATCTACCTGAATCCCTTCCGTAGACATGATGAATCCCAGCAACCGACCATATGTGACAGTGAAAACACACATATTAGGGTTCAAACGAATTTTATAATGATGACATCATTCAAAAACTTGACAAAGGTGTGAAGGATGATAAATTATCTTACGAGAATGAGCATCTAAATCATCAAAATATGCCTCGATAATATGCTTGATGTTGTGGAAGGCATAGGACATAGCCTGCTGAAACGTAGCTCTAGCATTTTTAAGGCCAAAAGGCATCTTCTTGTAAGAAAAAGTACTCGAGGGGAAAGTAAATTCAGTCTTATGCTGATCTTCAGGACGGATAGTGATCTGATTATATCCTAAGAAACCGTCCATGAAGGAGAAAATATCATTTCTTGCAAAATCATCAATGATTTGATATATAAATGGTGTGGGGTAATTTTGTTTAGGATATGCCTTATTCAAATACCTGAAATTGATGCAAACTCAAATCATTCCTTGTTTCTTATCCACATGAACTGGATTTGAAACCCACTCAGTTAATGGAACAGGGTATATGAAACCCGCCTTTAGCAACTTCTCAACCTCGGCCTTGATAGCTGCAACCTTCCTGGGGTTCACTGGACGAAGCTTCTGCCGAATAGGCTTAGCATTTATGTATGTCTTAATCTCATGCTAGAAAATAGATGGATCTATACTAGACATTTCCTCATAAGACAAAGCAAACACATCCCGAAATTCTCTAAATAGATCAATGTAATTCTGAATCTCTTCAGGGGAACAATTTTATCCAATGAAGACATTCTCAATAATGTTGGGATATCTGGAGATGTTCACCAAGTTAGTATCAGAAATGATAGCCATGTTCCCTTTAGAAAAAAAATATGCTGGTGCTAAGGGTTTCAAGACTGGGTGAAGAGGACTAGAAGACTGAAGGCTAGAGAAACTTGTTTCAACTTCTTGTAAGTCTAGTAGAAAATAGGAAAGATGATGAAAATCATCCCACGGTCTTTCCACACTAGTCATTGCTTCAAGGATGGCCTCTTTAGATGGAAGAATGGTATCAAGGAAATCCTGAGCAAAAGATGAACTAAGAGTCCAAGTCGGAGCCACATCTCCATCCAATTCCTCCGATGAAATAGAAACTGGAATGGAGTCTGCAGAGTCAATAATAGATTGATAAGCAATCTTAGCTACAGACATAGGAAATTCCATTACACCCACTTGACCTTCCTCTAATGTGGAGGTAGGAGAAGGAAAGGTCCAAGGGTCTAAAAAATAATGAGTTTGAAAGAAATCTCTTTGATTAGGAACCCTGGAGGATGAGATAGCATGAATATGAACTAAAGGAGGTGAAAGATAAAAAGTACCCATCAACAATGTATACATTCCAACCCCCAAATTCTGAAAAATATGCTTGGCATCATTCACCAAGGGTACAATAAAGTAAACATATGCATTCATATCTACAGGAGATTATTCCATCTGATCAACAATGAAAATTCTCCCTTCGTGGGGAAAACATAAAATGCGAAATAATGAGGAAGAAATAGTATCCATCTCATAAATCCAGTTTCTCCCCAACAGAAGGTTGTAGTCTAGATTTGCATCAACTATCTCGACCTCGATATTAAAAGTTTTAACCCCAACACAGATGGGTAAATCTGGAACAATGCCAAGTGGTTTGTAAGAATGACCATCAAATGCAGTGACAAGAGTAGCAGAAGAGACAGTCGAATGAGATCCAATAGCCTTCCAACATGAGATAGACATCACACACGTGGAAGCACCCTCATCGACTAATATTCAAAAGATATTGATCTTCCGATATGTATACTTAATCTGAAAAGACATATGATGAGGAAGTTTATTTTTGAAAGTCGACATATCAAATGTGATCATAAGAGAAGTTTTTAGATCAATAACCCCAGTGGAAGTGAGAAATACACTCCTTTGTATAGGACACGACCAGAGTACCTCTAATGCAGACATGGCACAAGGAATTTGAGCCAGATCTTCTACAATGGATTATTTTTGGACAGCCTTGGCATTAAAATTGATCATCGTACGCTTTGTAGACCCTTTCGGCATCCGAGGTATATGTTCAACTGTAAGCCTCTCGATATGGAGTGGCTCAAAATTATTCGGAGCACCTTTAGGTTTCGAAGACTCAGCTTCACCATAATCATGAGATCTCGTAGTGATATATACATGAGCACTCATTATGTATACGTTCGATGAATTTTACCCTTCCTGGTTTCCCCCAGAGGGAGCTCCAATATTCACATTTACACCAACAAGAAGCTGCTACCCTTGGGGAAAACAGTTTGTTAGTACATCTTGGGAGCTAGAAGAACCCTGCTGAGCTAACATGCACTGAGCATCCTGAATTTTAGGGCAAAGGTGAGTAATATGATCTCTAGTGCATAACTTGCATGGAAACTTAACCTTATTCTTATTATCCCTCTTACCCTTTCCAACATGATCGTTGGATCTGTTTTCATTTCCCTTCACATCCGTTTATTTATTCTTATTATTCCATCCCTTATTCTTCCCATCAGATTGTTGATTTTATTTAGGGTTAGAATTCTAAACGAAATTAATAGTCAAGGGTTGAGAAGGAGTTGACACTAAAGGCGCAGCCTAACCAGAAGGAGCAAATTGTATAGAAAAATACTGTAATTGATTTAGTAGGTTAGCCGTACCACTATCAATTGTACCGATAAGTCCATCACCATGAGGACTAGGCTTCGTTTTGGCTAAATCTAGCTTGGAGTGAGGAGCATATGTAAAATTTTTATTAAGGACCCTAGACTGAGAGTAGATCAATTCTAGATGTTGAGCCCTAAAGATAGCCCGTTCCTCGGAAAATACCCCTACAAGGGATACATCCTTTGAGATTTAAGGCTACAGAGATTTCAAAAACCATTCGAGAAGGAACTCCTTCAGAATTTGGGCTTTGATGAGCCTCTTCCTTCTCCTCCATTTCTGAATATGATCAGAAATGTGAGTTTCTTTGTCCTACTGGAAATTGGCCAAGAGATCAGTCTCGGCATCATAATAGACAGGAAACTGAAAATGGTTTAGAAACATAGAAGCCAACTCACCAAAAATAGAAAAACTTCCCCCTGTCATCTCAATGTACCATTTAGCTGCATTCCCAGTTAGGGTTCATTGAAATAACCTCAACTTAATCAAATCGTCGATAAGGTAGTTTGACGAACACCATAAGTGGAAATTGGTGACATAGTCAACCGAATCCTCGCCAGTCTTCCCTTCAAACTTTGGAATGTCTGAGGTCAGTTTATTAGGGACCGAAGGCCAACCCAAACTATACCGAATAGGATCATTTATTAATTTCGATAGATCTGGCTAGTTTAAAGTTGCCAAGAAAGGTAAGTGCGGAGGAGCCTGGGAATTCCATCCCACATAGGAAGGATTCCCAGTGTTCTAAAAATAATAGCCTATATTTTGTGAGGCACCAGGTTTCCAAAGATTGTTTGTAGAAAATGCTGAGCCATAAGAAAATACTTTTTACCTAACATTCAAAGAAGCACCCCCTCCCATCATAGGGTTACTATAAACAGGGATATTCCCTCCAATCGAAGTGTTAAAAGAGGAAGATACCCCTTGGTAAGGGTTCCAAGCATTAGTGAAAGGAGAAAAACTCTAAGAAGCACCTACCAAAGGGAAAGGAACATTCCTTTGATGACCAAGGAAAAATGGAGTCCTAACTTCTAACCTTGTAAAATTAGGGTTCCATCCTGAAAAAGCATTGGATCTTTGACCTCCGATGAAAGGATTGACTCCTTGATTTTGAGAGGTGAATGGAAAATATCCTAAGGAAGGGTTCAAATGAGGAATATGCCCACTTCCAAAAGGGAAACCATGAAATGAAGTTGAAACACTAGCCATAGAAGGCATATGCATGGAGAAAACTAAAACAATGGTAAAGGAGACAGAAGGAATCACACTAGAAGGCATTCCAAAAGAAAAGGGGCCAGAATGAGAAGCATATGCTTGGTTGTTTCCACTTGTAGACAGAATAGAAGCATAGCCAAAAATATAAGCACTATAAGTGATTGTGGAAATGGAAATGGTACCCCCTCCTTCAACAAAAAGAGGAGTATGCACACTTGCAGTGCACATATCTGAAGACGTGTTCCCAGTCGTGGCCATTGAAAGAAAGGTATAAGAAGGATAGGGGCTAGCCAATCTCTGAGACTTAGACCCAATGTACAAAATAACATCTAGAAAAATGGAAAGAAGAGGAGATGAAGGATTACTAGGAGTTTGAGGAACCTCTTCTACTTCAACTTCTTCTGACGAAAACAAGACCCTAGAGATGAGTGGAGTACTCTTCTTTACAATACCACTAGTACTAGGACCACCCATAGAACTAACAACCCCAGACGGAGGATCACTCTCCGTTGCGTTCGAAACCACAAGATAAAAATCATCCATTGAATTTTTCCTATGCGTTCTTGAAGAAGGCTCGGTGCTCGCAGGAGAAAGCCCACAAAGCCTCCTCGATCGACGAGGCAACAGGTCAGCCACCTTTGATAATTATGAGATTAATCAAACTCAAAGAATTAAGAAGCTAGGAAATCTAGGAGCAAAGAGAACGCTCTATAAAAAGTCCCTAAGATATATTCAATCAAGCAACCTTTAGGTATTTTCACTCCGGGTGATTAGGACCAGACACCAAAATACAAGAAAGAAAATAAGAGGACCTTCCAAAAATAATATAGGGTAATTACGCCCCAGGCATACTAGCGAAGGTAACATAAGTAGTTACGCTGAGCTCCTAGCAACAACCTTTGTCGTTCCAAGTCCCTGATCTTCGTAAGGGCACCCTCCAGAAGTACTGATGAAAGTGATGCAACGTCTACCTCAGGTACCACGGGAATTCCCCCCCCACAGTCAGCTATGTGGTCCCTAGGAAAGGAAAATAAGGGAACCAATCTGTATCGATATCAGGGCAGAACGATCTTAGGTCAAGATTCAACAAATAGGAGAAGGGGTATATCTCTTCTTTCCCTTCACTCTCCCTCATGCTTAACTCTATAGAGGTAGTGCTTTCCTGATCCACTTAACAGAATTGGATTTTGCTCATTAATCAACTTTCTATGTTTGACAGTTTTGAGAGGCCTTGGAGAGTTAACTCTCCACTCACCTATTCCAAGGCCCTATGACCTAGCTAGTTGGTGTATTATTAATGAAAATCCAAAAAACTTCTAGTTCATTTTAATTAGAGTGCTTGATTTTAAATGGTTGTTACTTAAGTCAAAGGTAGATGGAGGTGAAACTGATGATTTTTTTTGACACAAAAGTAATTAACGAAAACCTACTACATGAAGATGCAATATTTTTCTTTCGATGAAAAGATATTTCTAAATGGGTTATACGAAACTAATAATAATAAAAATCTTGTTCTTTCTTTTCATTTATCACTCTTCACACACTTCAAAAAAATATCAAAAAGACTAAAATGCTTCAGTGCAACTAATGCAAAAACTACCAATGATATGAAAACTCTAGGAGTACTCACTAATGAAGCAAAAAGAGTTTCTAGAGAAAAATTGTTCAATCAATTCGACATACAAGAAAGGAAAGTCCCAACAAGAACTCCTTTGCATACACAAATTCCAAAATACACTTGATATAAAAAAGAGAGAAATCTAGAGAAACACTCCTTTCAAGATAAAGAAAATGAATGAAGAAATGAGAAACTAACAAACTACTTCAAAATGGATGTAAACCAAAAAAAGGAAACCAAATAAAAAGCTACGGACAAATTTTACTTTTTTTTGGCTTTTCACTGTTAAGGAAGACAATAAAATTTCAATGAGACAAGCACAAACTACTCAAGAACCAAAATCAAGAAAATGAGCCACAAGGATACTTCAACATGCACAAGCCAACTATGCTACTTTCATAGCGGTAATCAAACAAGAAATAAGAAGCAATAGACCCAAGAAATTGATTCAGAACAATAGCACACACTTCCAACAAACAAAAATTCAAGAAACCAAGAAAGGGCCACTCCAAAATTCGCTAGAAGGCTAGTCCAAAGAAAACAAGAAAACCAAAGAAATCAAAGATGAAAAAACCAAAAGAGAAGCAATGCATAAGTCAAACACATGAAAAAAAGCAAAGGCTCACTCTTCTGAATGGTCAAAATAGTCAAGAACTCTAGGAAGAGGTCTTGGTGCTACAACCGCAATCGAGACTTCACAAGAAAGAGAGAGGAACTGATATAGAGCCACAAGAATCACAGTCTAGACACCTAAGAGGCTCCACAGGGGTGTCCAACCACAGACAAAAAAAACTTACAAGGCCTCAAAATTCAAAGTTTCAAAATTTATTGGGCATACGTGGATTTGTTGTGTGCAACACGTGTGTATTCGCAACTTTAACCAAAGAAACACACATATACGCGGGTTCTTTTAGAGAAAACAAAGGGAATATTTGGCTGTGTACAAACAAGGAAGCGTATAGAAAATGAAATAAGGAAAAAAAAAAAAAACCCAGGCCTGATACAGAAGATTATGACCTTTGCCTGGGTGGGAAAATGACCTACTAGATTGAAAAAGTGATTTAACTGTTAGGGAACCCACTAGACAGATAAAACAACCCAAACTAGGAATTACACGGATGTAATCCCTAGCGGAGTCACCAATTATGTTATGGGAAAAGCTACCTTAAGGCCTTGGGTTGAGAGACCTAATAGAGCGGATGACATGTCGTCACAAGAAGGACTTTAATTACCAATTTTTTGGTTTAAAATAGAAAATGAGGATTATGGATCTTACCCGTTTATCCTTCGTTTGAGGTCGGTCCTGTAGGGTGCAAACCCTCTGTTGCTCCTCATGCTCCAGAACCTGCAAATCTGTTAAGAAAAGACACACAAACTAGTTGTACAACATATATGTCCTAGATGTTATCATATTAGCATATATAATCTCATAAAGATACCATGAAATAAAATATTCAAGATTATTAAGAATGTATAAGAGACACATAAAAAATGAACATCAGGAAGAAGATGGTACTTCTTTTATTGATAAAATGTACAAAAAATATTGGAGAGATCACTTGAGATCTTCCACGGCCTTGAGAAAAACCGTCCTCCAGATTTTTCCAGCCCTAGCCTCACAAAGCTTGTTCCATAAATGGTACACAAAGGATTTCACACAGAATGAGGGTGATCATCACAAGGAAACAAGGGTTTCCTGAACCTAGGAAGTGCAGGAGGCACAGGGGAAATATCAGACTTGATCAGGGCTATAACAAGCTATAATATCAATAATATTCTCTCCCTCCTCCCTTAGGCCATTCCCTTGAGGTGTATTTATACTTCCTCAAATTAGTTTTTTCAGTTGGGGAATATTTAGGCCACGGGTTGGGGTAGTTAAGTTACAAGAAAAAATGTAAACCCCGCCTCAGTAATAGGGAAATTATATATATATTTAATATTTTAAATAACATATGCTGGTCAGCTATGGATGGACCCGCGTGTGCATGCGGAAAAAACTGGGCAGAGTCACGTATGGATTTTAAAATATTTTTTTTTGAGAAATGTGACCAAGAATGAATGGAAGGGTTGCCCAAGGCCAATGGAAAAGTCATCAAGTACATAGAGGTGATAAATGATGTTATAACACTCCTTTTTTTTATTTTTCCTTCACCTTAGCTCTGATACCATGTTAATTTTTTAGATTTTTCTATGTTGATTCAATTAATTCAACCCAATTCAATTCTTAATTTAGTAATGTATCCAATTATTAAAAATGATTCCAATCATTAACAATAATTGAAGATAGAAAAATATATAAAATGAAAAAGAACACAATATCACAACGACTAGAGACACCATATTGGTCAAAGACCAAGGAAAAACCCCACTAGGGGGAAAACCATTTCAAATATTCTTCTTACTAGATTGTCATAAAATGTTTCAGCAGAGAGTACAATGAGCCTAATACATAATCATCCAACAAATATTTACCAAGTATAGATAAAAATCAAACTTCCAGAATCATTATA
This sequence comes from Pinus albicaulis, assembly GCA_034641835.2. Classification (NCBI taxonomy): domain Eukaryota; kingdom Viridiplantae; phylum Streptophyta; class Pinopsida; order Pinales; family Pinaceae; genus Pinus; species Pinus albicaulis. The sequence goes on from CM076583.1 coordinate 1,244,818,075, forward strand.
TAACAGAGAGAAACCTTCCAGGATTTATACATCTATGGTCAACTGTGGTCAACTGTAAAACGCTAGCTCAGACTCTGAATCACACTCATCAAGTTATTATGTGAGTGACCATGGCTTCCCATCCACTCCTTGCACTACTACATTTGGCGGAAATTCCGACACTTGGTTCCGACGCTTTTGACCAAATGTCGGAAATTTCCCCAATTTTTTTTCATCCCGCCCGAAACCGTCGCTATACCGACGTTTATAGAAAAGTGTCGCAATACCGACACTTAGAAACTTGTCGCAATTGCGACATTTGGAGGAAGACGTCGTACTTGCGACACTATGGCCCAACGCGTCGCTATTGCGATGACTACAAGTGCAACACAATGTCTAAGTGTCGTAATTGCGACGTTTGGAGGCCTTCGTCGCAATAGCGATGCCTTTTCTGTCGTCGGTATAACAACACTTATATGTGCGCTAAATACAAATACGAAGCTTATATGCACGCTACATAAAAATGATTTTATTTTTTCGTATCTGTCGCAATAGCTACATTAACGTCTGATATCACGCGCGCATTCGCCCTCCGCTCTTGCAGAACAGCATTCGCCCTCAGCTCTTGCAGAATAGAATTTTCCCTCAGCGTTCGCCCTCAGCGTTTGCCCTCAGCTCTTGCAGAACAACATTCGCCCTCAGCTCTTGCAAAATGGTAATTTCTTACTGCAGGCCCTTCCTCCTATAGTAGGGTTGACTCTATTTGGTTTTTTTTGGTCAATTCCATTGGATTGTGTTAGGCTGTAGGGTTCTCTCTAGATGTCAAGAATCAAGATTCAATACCCTCTATTATCTTCATCACCCAATACAAGATTTAAATTTTTCCCAAAAAAACGCTTATTAATTTGGCAGCCATTATTTCTCCCTGCTTTAAAAACCCTACATTTAAATGAAAACAAGCATTGCATTTCAACTACAAAAATCTATTAGTGTTCAAATGTACATGTGTGCTACATTAACGTCTGATATCACGCGCGCATTCGCCCTCAGCATTCGCCCTGAGCTCTTGCAGAACAACATTCGCCCTCAGCTCTTGCAGAATAGAATTGGCCCTCAGCTCTTGCAAAATGGTAAGTTCTTACCGTGTGCCCTTCCTCCTATGCAGGGTTGGACCCACACCTAAACCAATAGCTCCACTTGAGAAAAATTTTCATAATCTTGGGGCTGGATATACTGCAGAGCAAACAATTGTAGTTATCATTCGTGCTCCAATATATTAATATACTTTTTACATTGAACTAAAGAAAGGGAAACAAGCAAATGCTAGCCATCATACAATGCTTTGACATAAGAGTTTTGAGTGACATACTTGAAAAAAGAACTCATCGAATGATATTTATAATCATTTGAGTTATTCAAGTTAAACACAATGTCAAGAATCAAGATTCAATACCCTCTATTATCTTCATCACCCAATACAAGATTTAAATTTTTCTCAAAGAAACGCTTATTAAATTGGCAGCCATTATTTCTCCCTGCTTTAAAAACCCTACATTTAAATGAAAACAAGCATTGCATTTCAACTACAAAAATATATTAGTGTTCAAGTGTACATGTGTGCATCACTTGTGTAGGGTATTCCTTCTCCACTTTCACATTATCCAAGAATGTGTGCAGTATAGTTCATATTTTTTGTGATTTAGATTATCTTGAAAAAGGAAAGGTAAATTATTTCCCATGGAAAAAGAAGGTTTTCCCTTTTTACTACTGGAAATGGTACAACAAAGTTCCATTTCTACCCGAAAATCCTATGAAACAGAACCAAATAAAGGCCATTTCCTCAATGGACATCATTTGGCTTTGAAAATGGCCATTGCACCATGTTGTTTCTTATATTACATCACGATAGTTTCTTAGGTCATTTCTTGTTTCTTGAGATGAAAAACAAACAAAGAAATCGTGAAGATCCTTTTAAGAAATAAATGACCATTTCTCAATCATATCTCAACTATTTTTTATTTTATTCAGTGGTTGCTTACTTTGAGAGAAATTTGACACTTTTATAAGGAATATAACATAAAAACACAAAATGGGAAGGAATTGATGAGGTATATGACTTTTAGTTGTTGTCAATTAAGAATTGATAATACACGATGCATGTTCTGTACTACAAACTAGATTCCTTCCTAGAGTTAGGACACAGAGTATTGAATCAAAGTTGTAGTTTCTAACTTCTTGTATTGGTTCATCAATCTTGAAATTCAGACATTGCATGTCTTCATTGCTTCATGTTTGAATAATTTGTATCATATCATACAATAGGAAATTAGGAATTATGATTATTATTACTTTATGGATCTGTTAAGTTACTTTTAAGTTTGCATGGTTTAGTGTGAAATTATTCTAGTCCCCAAACACATATAATAAAGGAATTATAACGTGATTTCAAACATTAAATATCAACAAAATTGTTTAAAGGATATTGAAAGGAAAAAGGTGATGGAAGATAGAAAGTGCCTTAATTAAATTCTCTAAGGATTTTTCAATAGTTGCTCCAAAAAGCTTCACTTCAAGGCCCTTCAAGATCGTCTCCAACAATGCTATACCATCAGCTTCAACAATGTTGCTCCAAAAATGTCCTCAAGGTATTCACAACAAGTTTACTAGAAGTTGCTCCAACAATATATTCAATAAGGTATTCATTGTCAACTCGTCTCTTGTTTGGGTGCCTTAATGTGCAATGACATGTTTCCAGGACTGAATTCAATGCAAGGCATATTTGAAACTCTAACTCCGTCTTCCGATGTCTTATTAGAAATTATTTCAGTTTTCATTTTGTGTTTTCAAGTTAGATATTGTTTTCAAGTTTTTACATTTATAATTTTATTGCAATGTGGCAGACTGATGAGAGCAGTGCAAGAACAACCCAGAGACGGGATGATCGCGGAAAGAGGCCAGCGGAAGAACATGTAAAGTGCCAGCATTGCTCTATCTTCAGGTATTTTAGTTATTTACATAATTGAAATAATATCAATTTTGTTCAAATATGCAGACACCTAGCCATGGTACGCCTGATGATTCCCTCTTTGAGGAAGAGCTTTCTTCATCCCTATCTCCAGTGTTCTTGTTGCGAAAAAAGGCACGAGATGCAAGGTCAGAATTTAATACTTTAATAGACGCGCCTCAAACACCTGAAACAGAAGAGAGGATAAAACATCTTATGAGCCAGCTAGAAAGATATCAGGTAATAATAAAAATTCAAAAGGATATTTTTTTTGTTCTGCATGAGATGAATTGTGATAGTTTGATTTTTAATTTTTACATTAACTAAACTAACAAAAATTTCTTTTGTATGTAGCGTTTTTTGGCACTTGCTGAACCCGGTGTTGGTGGTAGTGGGACACAAGGGCAAGAGATTGCCCAACAACCCTCTCGTACACCTTCTACTCCTTTAGGTGCCAGCCAAGAAACACACCCTGCCCAAGCAGACACCTAGCCAACCGCTGAACGTGTTGGCAATGATGAGGCTGATATGGCCAACTACATTATTGCGTTTCCTGGAGCTACACGTGTCAGCTCCACAAGGACCATTAATGGCACGTTGTTGGTGAACGATGAGGGTGTCCCTATAAAGCATGTACAACTCCCAGGTAAATTTTAATATTTTAACTATTTCATGTACTTTATCTGAAACATATTTATCATGATTTTTATTTTTAAATTAATGATAATATCTTCTTTTTCTTTTGGTTTTATTCTGTGTAGGAAACAATGAGTTCTACAGGATTCTGGAGAGCCATGCGTTGGTAGTTTTTGGCCCAACCATACGTACAGGGTGGAATTCCCAGAATTCCAACCTGAAAAAAGAACTTCTAGATTATCTAGAAGCCCTTTTTGGGGTCGGCACATTTGACAGAAAAGCGGTGGCTCAGGTAGCCGGAAAATATTTGAAATATACTAGGGACACCTATAGGACGCAATTGCAATTTAACCCTAGATATGAGCGTCCTCTCGCAGTTTCAGAGAGTGAGTGGAGAGCACTCATCCATGACGGAAAAGAGAAAAGGGCAAAGAAAGAAGGAAAATGCCAACTGGACCCGCAAGGTAAATTACAACTTTAATTCAATAGCTTTAATTTTCTCTATGTCTAAAATAAAAGTGTGCTACGTCATATCTGACTTCAATATTTTGATGCTAGGTTGCCTGACACCTCAAAGGAAACCAAAGCTAGGATTGAAAAAAGGGCCATCACAAGCTAGGCCAGGGCGGCTACTTGAAATTAGCCGCAAGAATTGTAATTAAGTAGCTAAACATCTTATAATTAATTGTATCGCTTTCCAACGTTTTTGTAATCCTATAAAATATGATTAAAAATACACAATCATATGTAATGTAGGGTGATGACTTCGGAACAGAAACTACAGAGGAAGATAAAAATATCGCTTTCCATTTCGGCTATCAAGCCGTAGTTGAACGTCGCAGAAGCTTGGGGCAGGTCCCAAGATCCAGAATGCATGATAAGGTAAAACATTAACCTTTCAATATGTTTGTTTTCATCCATAAATTTAATGTCTAACAACTTTGTTTAAATCAGGGGAGCAACACTACCGACAACGCAAATAACCCAGTTTTAGAGCCAAATGTAGATGATCCTCACGTGCAACCTGATCATTGTAGTAGGGACCAGGCCGACAATGCTACTATCAATGAGGGCCATGACGATAATTAATTTCCACTTATAATTTTTTCTAATTATACCTTGATGGTTGTCCTTATAACGTTTTTTGTTTAAATGACAGAGAATGTTTCCCTTGAGGATCTTACCACCGGAGAGGAAGATAGGGCAACAGTCCCAACAGCGACAACTCGTGCACCAGGTAAATAATCTCATTGCAATTTTTTTTATTAATATTACCGAACTAGTTCAATGATATTTAAAAAATGACAATTAAAATTTAATATTATCTGTTTTTGTAGGCGATGCCCCGTCAATGGATGAGACCAGACATCGTGACTACGCAACTAGGTCAGCGCCGACAACTGGTGCACCAGGTAAATAATCTCATTGCAATTTTTTTTATTATTATTACCGAACTAGTTCAATGATATTTAAAAACTGACAATTAAAATTTAATATTATCTTTTTTTGTAGGCGATGCCCCGTCACTGGATGAGACCATACATCGTGACTACGCAACTAGGTCAGCGGCGACAACTGGTGCACCAGGTAAATAATCTCATTGCAATTTTTTTTATTAATATTACCGAACTAGTTCAATGATATTTAAAAACTGACAATTAAAATTTAATATTATCTGCTTCTGTAGGCGATGCCCCGTCACTGGATGAGACCAGACATCGTGACTACGCAACTAGGTCAACAGTGCGGGTCGAAAGGCAAGAAACAGGAGCAGAGCATGATGATATTGATGATGTAATTAGGAGCTTTAAAAATAGGAAGAAGAAAAAGAAAATTCGATAATGTAAAATATTGTATTATTATAAGACAAACGTTACCAATGACCATACTTGGAACGTTTTTTGCGTTATATAAAAACTCATTTATCATAATATTTTTATGTCAAGCATTAATTGCAATGTTTCCTTGCGTACTTTTTGTTGAATTGTTTTTTTATTAGTTATTGAATATTTTTTTTTATGCTCATGAAAGTAAAAAATGAAATATAGATTGGGTATTGGGGAATTGAGAGTGATGTGAGGGGGGGGAGGGGCCATAAGAGCTTCCACCTTCACGTGGTTGGCCTGTTTAGTAGAGAATAATTTATTGGAGCGATTTAATCTTGGAGCAAACCTCCCTCGATCCAGTGTAGCAACAAAAAAGTCACTGTTGACTTAGTTGCTACTCTTTCAGATCGTGGGAGGCTTGTTCCAAGTTCATGCGACTCCAATAAATTTTTCTTGAAATGAAGAGGAGCTTATTTAGGTATGTTTTGAAATTTTCAACATATGTTCAAACATTATCATAAGAATGCATCTTAGAGTAAACAATACTACATCAATTACTTGTATTTATTGTATAGATAATGATGGATTTTGATTGACTTGGCAGTGCAGGTACAAATCCTCTTGCATCATGAGCAATAAAACTTGTCAACCAGGGTCATGTCTAGGATATTTTTGCTTGTGCGCTTGACCAGGTTCGTAATGTCACATTTTGTAAGTTCCTTTACAGTTCATAATTCAATATTAAGATTGTTCATGATTATTATCTAGGTTTTTTGTATGTGTTTTTTCATCTATTTGATTGTAAGCAACTCTGCATGTTTCCTGTTGTTCACTATTATTTCTCCCATTACCACTCCCAAGATGAATCCGACTTTATTGTTACATAGGTTACTTTATTGTTACTATGATTTCTCCATTTACGATTTCATAGGTTACATCATGTAAAGTTGTCAATCTCAAGTTGGTGATGAGCTTTAGTTCTCCAGATTTGGGGCTTTTCTGATATTTTATCCCTCATGTCATTCCCGCATCACCTCGTTGTTTGAGCATGCCAATTTTCTACCACTTGTACCAATTGGCACATGTCAATCTCTGAGTGGTGCCACATTTCACCTATTTTCAGTGAGAGTTTAGGGTTTCTCTAACATAGCTTCAGAAATCCGATTCAGTGCCTACTTGAATATTGTCACATAATACTCATGGTTTGGATTGATGAGCATGTTCTGAATGGCTGGTTGATTCATAAGAACCACCCATATAGTCATCTTGAGATATTTCAGAAGTTTTCTCGGGTTTCCTTTTTCACCGTTTCTAGTGGGTGGGATGGTGTGGGGTGATCCATCAATACCGGTGCTCTTGTAGTAGGGAATTTGTTTTTGGGGATATAAAGGAGCATTTGATGTAGATATCCCATTGGATGCATTCATAGATGGGCACGAGAGGTCAAGAATTTAAATTAAAAATATGCAACCTCTAGCATGGCAACCTGAAGGCTGCGAGAGACACTAGTTAAAGATTGTTTTGTGGTGGCCTTAATATAGTCGTGACTTCTTTCTATTATCTTAATGCAAATATATAGTCCGGTCTCATTAAAATGAGGATTGTGGTTGTATTTCTCTTTGGTTTTTTCTCTCTTAATGCTCCAGAAGTTGCCAAAAGTTGCGATAGTTGTTTATTTTGCCTGTTACAACTTAAAAGTGGTTTTTAGCAATGGGAGTCATGTTTTTTAAGGTTCATACCAATATGAAGATCTTGTAATTCTATATTCAGGATAAGAGAAGATGGCCTCTGCTTTGGGCAGTATGACAACAATTCCCACATGTACCTCATTGGGTAACAATGGAAAGGGGAAGAAGTTGGGTGCAATGTTTGATAATTATGGCAGACAATTGTCTTCTCTTTCAGTTTTTTCACCCATTTCCTTTAATCGCTCAAGCAGAAGAGGGACTCTGAGATTACGCGACATAGAGAAGGTAGTTAATACAAGAGCTATGGAAAAGGAGTTGTACTTCAACAAGGATGGCTCAGTGACAAAAAAATTGCAGGTCAGAGAAAAAATTATGTTTAAAGGAAGGTCACCTGCACGTGAAACTTCACTACAGTGGATCTTTCCTTGTCCACTTATATTCGATTTTAATGTGTTATTTTAATTTTTCATGGAGGGTTGTTTTGGCATATGTTCTGGCATTCAATTGCACACTTACTGAAAGCATTGTCAATTTGTCTTGCAGGCGGTGTGAACAAAATTGCTGATCTTGTTGGAGTCACCCTTGGGGCGAAGGGCAAAATGTTGTCTTGGAGAGCAAGCATGGTTCTCCGAAAATAGTTAATGATGGTGTGACAATAGCTAAGGAGGTAATTTGTAGATGTGTGCTCTGGTTTTCTTTTTAACGTTGTATTAGTTCCCCCTCTTAAATGTCTTAGATTTGGTAGGCATAATTGGAAAACTCAAAGGTGAAAGGAAACATATTTGTTACCCAGTGGTCTACTTGGCCTATGTGGAAAAGAAGGTTGAGCCAATTTTATTGTTGCTTACGTGTAATGAAATGTATCTCAATGCTATGGTTTTGGCCTTTTTATTGGTTGAATTAGAGGACCCAGTTGAAAATATTGGGGCCAAGTAGGTTGGTTTTCCTTTTTGCTGATGGTTTGGTGTATCTAATTGAATTATTTTCCTAAGGTATTTTTGGTTGCAAACTCCTTTTCATTTTTCATACAATATTGGCCTTGTGGAATACATTTGATTGTGTGGTCTTGTTAGATCTACAACATTTGTAGTTGTTTAGTCTTATGGCTGAGGTGCACTTTTATTATGGAAATAGTTGATGCAATATTGTCATTTAATCCTTACTGCAAGGTAGCATGTTGAGAAGTTTCTTGTGAAACATTTGGTATTCAAAATGACACTTGATCCTATATAGCATCATGCACTTGAATTCAAAATTCATATTCAAAGTGTGCCAGACAATTCTTGCAAAATTTCAAATATTTATGTTGTTTTAAACCATTATCTTTTTCATGTATTGGATGCTGAAAATGTGAAAAATATTTTGGTATGAAACCAACTAGTGAATAGTTTCCAGCAAAACAACCACTTCCAAGACATGATTTAGAAGTAGAAAATATGTACTTATGAAGCATAGAAAGATATCCTTGATGCATTTTCAATGTTTGGCTAGGGTTATTTTTGGAGAAAATAACTCCTTATTCCTAGAATAGTGATCTTCAATACAAGTAAATGCCAGAGAAGAGAGATCATCGTGTGACGCAACAAAACTGAAATTGGACCCCTAAGGAGAGCTGGTGTGTCTACAATCGCTCTGTTAGCATTTTCCCCTGGTTTACCCCGTTCTTTTCCTCCACCCTGGGTCTTCATTGACTTCTTCTTTCTTCGGGTTTATTTATCAAATTCGTAGAATTTGATAAATAAATACCATCCACAATGGTTGGACTTTAATTTATATTCCCGACTTTATATTATCTCCAAGCCTTATAACCAATGTTTAGCTTTCAACACTTTGTATTTATACTCCACGTTTCTTTTTAAATAAATAACTTGTAATGAACTTTCAACTCTATATTTCACCACCCAGCCTTACAACAATCACGCTCCAGACTTATGCTAATTATCCGCCAATCGTTTAATTAAACAATTTCATTATACTCCGGCCCCACCTATATATATATCAATAACCAATCAAACACTCGTATCGTACCTGGCTATCCTCTGCACACCTTAGTTAACCTCCGGGCAAGTTCAACGTGCGACCACCGTCCGATGGCCCTTCTCCAAATCAACGACTCTTGGCAATTTCGCTCGGCTTCCAACATCGGGCTTTGACGTGCGATGGCGTGGGTTAAACGGTGGTTTTCCGGGGGTCACTTTGCCACGTGTCGCATTCCCTATGGAATCGCTCGCGAATAGGAAATACCACCTACTCCACAAAAGCGGTGCGATATGGGCAACCCGCTTTTGTGATTCCGCTCATGATTTTGGTACAGGGCTTGACCATGGGTGCAAGTCTAGTTCCGCTATCCTTTTTTTTGTTAACTCATGTCCAATCCTCAGGTCAGGTTCTGAAAGCACAACAATCTTGTCTCTTTATTAAGCGGGATTTTTATATTTGAACAGTGTTCACGACCCCGGTTCTCTACACAGACCTCGCCTTCAGGTGGGGTGAGTTCACAGGGTTATCCAACAATTTACGGGAATTCAAAGACAGAAGAATGGAATTATCAATACCCAATCGCCTCACAGTTAAAAAATTCTTCACAATTAGCAGTTCAAGATAATTCAATGGCAACTATGCTTGGAAATCATTTAACTGGAAACAATTGTTCACACAAAGAGGTTTATTGCAGAAATCCCCTCTCTATTCTCCTCTTCCCTCTCTACTTTTATTCATCCGAGGAATTACAATTTATATACATAACATATGGCTCTTCGGTTCCTCTGAGAGGACCATTCTAGAAATCAAAAGGTCTAATTATAATAATTCAACTAACTGAAACTGTTCGACTCCTACAACTCTAACTAGTCTAAGTAATACATTCAGCTGAGGTATTGACACCTAGCTGTTACAACTCAAATGTTTTCAAACCCTCCTAGCCACAACATGTGGACAAAACCTCCTACATTACTGGCTAGTGCCTAATGCCCCTGCATCATCGTGTGACATAAAACTATTAACAAAAGTCAACAGGGAATGGTTATTAATTATGGCATACTAAGTTGTCAGTGATTTTGACTATTTTTCTTTAACATGTAAAAATGTTAAATTCCAAACTTACATCATCATGGTATTTTAGTAGATGTGTGATAGGTAGTATGATAGTATCATATTACCATTCTTCCTTGAGGAACCCACTTCATCCATTAAGATTGTTTTTCTAAAGAGTAACATTGTAGATAACCTTAAAAACATTTGTTAACTATTTTTGTTTGACCATTTGATTGTGTTTGATATGTAGAACTCATGGCAGCTAGTGTTTCTCCACTCATATTAAATAATTATTTCCAAAAGTTTCTTGTTACTATTACTTTAGGGAAACCATGAAGACTATGAATTTCTTTCATGGACACTTCTGCCACTTGGCTTGTTGTTTATGTACTTTGAGCTCTACAAAAAAAATCTACAAAATTTGTCTATATAAATGACCACAAAAATGTAATACTTACCTTATATTTCAGTAACCCTGTAATAAAGTATATTGATATATCTTCTAGTCTTTGAATATGTATGTGGAATGGTTGAAGTAACCCTAGAGATTTTACTATCTCTCTTTTATTTATTATGCAAACCCGACCTTCTCTTACAAAATTTTGAATATCTTTCTTCATTCCTTCCAAAAATATATTTTTTGATCCTTTGAGATGTTTTAAGGAACCCTGCGTCCTACCATCAGAGAGACATGGGACTCCCTTAATATTTTTTATTCAAATATGCTTGCGTGCATAAAAATATTCTACATTTGCACCAAAGTATATCTCTCTTTCACTCCCAATGCTCCATAGAGTTCATCCCATCCTTTATAAATTTTAGTTTTTGTTTAGTACTATTATCATTTTTCCATTATGGCAAGCTTCTTCTAGCCACCTAGGAATAGAAAATGTAATTGGATATAAATTTGAGGCCTCTTCTATTTTAGAAAGAGCATCATGTACTAAATTTTCCTTACCCTTTTTGTAGATTATCTCAAAATTAAAACTTTTCATTTTTTCTCCTCATTTTTGTTAATCTTCCAACGAAATCCATAGCTTCAAAAAATACTTTATGCTATCATGGTATATCTTGACTTTAAAGTACCTCCCAGTGATATACTATCCCCATTTTTTATTGCATGTAATATTGCTTCCATTTATTTTTCATACTTAGATTTCACCAAATATTTTCTTTGAATTCTTTGCTTTTAAAAGCCAATGATATCCCTTATTGTGTTAATGTTACATAAATTCCTTGTCCTATTGCCTCACACTCTACTATGAATGTTTTACCAAAAGTAGGTGCAACCGATGTTGGTGTAGAAGACATGGCATCCATTAAAAGAGAGAATGCCAAAGTAGCCTCATCATTCCATATAAATGATATTTTCTTCAAGAGATATGTGAGTGGACTTAAAATGCATGCATAATTCTTAACAAATGATCAATAATATCATGTAAGTCTAAAAAAATCTTCTAAGAACCTTGATTTTCTTAGGAATAGGTCATTTTGTAATAGCTTGCATCTTTTGAGGCTCCAACTTCACTCCTTCCTTTAAAACAATATGAACAAAATACTCGAATTCTTATTTCCCAAAAGCACATTTGGATATTTCTACATAAAAATGATTGTTCTCAATAATTTATATAACTTTTCCACATGTTTAGTGTGGTATTCCCATGATTTATTATAAATATGTGTATTATCAAAGAAAACCAACACAAATTTTATAAGATGGGATCAAACAAAATTGTTCTTAAGTCAAGCCCGCCGGACTTCAAATGACGATAAACCATAATTCAAACCAAATTCGCGTTCCAAAATAGCCTGCTGACGTCGGCCAATTTTGTGACGCGAAAACCAAATGAATTCCGCCCTAATCTTTTTCGGGTCCGAAGTTGGGCTGGCGTACGGAGGGAGAGTTGTGACGTGAATTTCTTATCAAATTCGCCCTAATATTTTTCAGGTCCGGATTTCCACTGCGCGAGCGGCCCAAACAAAGATCCGCTCCTATCCCTCTGTGACGAAACCATCGTACATGCTGACGTCATCAATCAAAACCCGCCACCCTTTTGACTTTGTAAATAAAACAAATTGCGTCTGCGTCATTTTCATTTTTCCGTGTGCTAGCCAGTCTTCCATGCAAAAAAATTCAAAAACCAATTGTTAACGCTTGCTGACCATTACCTTGCTAAAGAGAATTGAAGCCGAGTATTTCAGGGTTATTCTGTCATAACCAGCACATGTTTAAACACGTTTCATTTCCCGTAAACAGGTATTTATTCCAATTCCCCCCTAAACTCTGTAAAAATCCTGGTTTTAGTTTTAATTCCGCACTAAGGTCTGAAAAGAAGTTCAGTTTGGTATTTTTCGTTCCCATAACTGCAATTATATTCCCAAAACTGGTAATTGTGCCCCTTTTCCACAAAAACCCCGAAATTCCATTTCTGAATCCACAAGAACCAGAAATGGAAGTTCCTGTAGCTCTGAATGTCGTGCCCATCAATGCCCCTCACAAGGACTTGAGTCTCAGTGAGAATCCTCTTCGAATATTTTGCCGCTACAGAGACAATTATTTGAATGGTTCTGGCATCTTTGGACTTTGGGAATCAAATCTTCCTATGTACCTTCTCCCCTCAGTCCATATTTTTCCTGAGTTAATCCATTATTGATACGCAAATTATGATCCCAACCAACGAGTAGTTTTATCCCCAAGTCAAAATGTCCTTTTCCCAATAACTGCTCATTCCACAAATGAAATGCTACAATTCCAACTTGGTCAACCTCTCACTCCCCTGTCCATGGTTGAATTACTTGAGAAATCTACTAAGTTATCCCATGAAGAGTTAAACTTCCTATGCCAAACCTTCATGTTACCAGAGCATCAGCCTACAAACCCTCCCCCTTATGGTTATACTTTCTTTACTGATGAGGGTATACTTATTTCAAACATGATATCTTCCATAATGGGCTTCAATACTAGTGAGTATGTTGATCAGTTAACCCTAGTATTGTTATCCATTTTTACCCCTGGACAGCCTCTTGCTGTCAAGTACGATTTTGCATCTTATATTGCTGACAAAATCCATGATCATTTCATGAGATTTGAGAATGAGAGAGTATTTAAGTATTCTTCTGTCATATATCATCTCATGATTTACTTTCAGTCAGAAAATTTCCCTTTTTATGTTAAGAAACTTGATGCCAAAGGGAATCCTAGGTCAGTCATCTTTTGGTCTACCATTACTCACAATTCCTCTGATTCTCCTTATTCCTATAATGAGTTTGTCGACCTTTTTGTTCATCCTGCAACTACCTTTTTGACAGGAGTCTCTCCTCCTAGAATTAACAATGAAATCAAGAAAATTCTTCAGCTCTCAAAGCATTACAAGATAGGTGACTGGTACCTATATCAAAAATACGCAGAGATTAGGATATATGGATGTGAATTATGCCCATTCAAACTACCCAAGTATGTCCCAATGAGACTCTTTGCATTAGAATATTTCAGGCAGATGAATAATTCAGATATAATTCATTTTTGCAATGCAAAGAAAAAGGCTCAACTCAGGATCAAGAGCCAATTAGGTCCCTTCATTTGTAACTCTAGGGAAGCTGGAAAGGAACCCGAAAGGATTTTAGAAGACTATCTCAGACTACAAAAGAGTTTATACTGGGTGCCTTATGATCCAAACAACTTTATCTATGATAGAATAATGAAAAATAAACTGTCACCATACATCCATCAAAGAATCCCAGAAATAGAACAATATGCTAATATGGATGAATGGACAGAAGGGACATTGGTTGAAAAAGATAGTGAGCAGGTCAATGTTGAAAATGTAATGAAAGATCTTGAAAAGATACTTGACCTAGAATCTTTTGGACAGGTGCAGGGATCTTCTTCAGCCAGGACTTACAACAAAATTTGCAGGAGATTAGTACAGTAGCAGTAGAATCTAAAGGAAAAGAAAAGGAGCCTGATATACAAATAATTGAAAAATTCATAATGACAGCGCAACCAGAGACTTCTAAAGAACAAGGTCAAGGACAAATTCCTCCTACTCAGATCAGTGAGCCAGAAATTTCTATTTTACAAACTCCTTTGAATATAGAAAAGGGAAAAAAGAGAGAGGCTGAAACAACTACTCCTATTGGTGGCTCTTCTGAACAGCAAGATGTTAAAAGGCAGAAATTAACTCCCCTTCTAGAAGATGAATCATTTCAGGAAATCCTTGATAGCCGGGGAAGAGAAGACAGTCAGCAAACAAGTACAGGTAGTGGGACATCCACTAATTTTCAAAAACAGGGAATACAGAGGCAACAAAGTGAAGAAATATCTTCTTTCAAACCTCCAGTAAAAACTTCCTGGGACATCAAAAGAACATTCATCAATATAAAGGCTAGGAACGATCCACTTAGACTTCAAGTGTACAACCAATTTTTGAAGATGGCTCCGAAAAATCAAGAAAGATTGATGTCAGCTTATGACATCCAACAGGGTAAGATGTTAATGAGCCATTTGAAGCCCAAGGTGCAGCAGCCTCAGAAAGCTGTAGATTATGTTAGGACTAATTTTGAAGTCTTAGCAAAGGATATCCATCCTTTAGATCAAATTGAGCTACACAAGAAAACAGGTGAGATGATTTATTCTACTCTGATGGATAAATCAATGATGACCCATAAGTTGCAGGATTCTTTGGATAATACTAATACATAGTTGCAGCTTGAAAAAGCCTCCTCCCAGGCTAAGGATAATAGAATCAAAAATTTAGAGGAAATAATCATTGGTTTGGGTCATAATCCTAAATATGTGAAAGGTATTGAAGCTTTGATCAAGAGAAAAGATGATGATATTGCAGCTCTGAGAAAACAATTAAAGTTACCAGCCTCAAGACATCCACAGACTGCAGAAATCATCAAACAAAATTTTGAGGAAGAACTAATGGATTTTCTCTTAAAATTGAATGAGCAACTTACTGCAACTGAAAAAGAGCTTGAGAATGCATTAAAAGATAAGCAGGAAAATATTCCAGTATCTACAGCAGGAGTAGTGACAGGTACAACAACAACAGGTCAGCCAGCAGAATTGTCACAGAGCAACACTGCAAATTTGAACACTGATGAATTAACAAATTCAATGGAAGATATGAACATTCAGACCATAGAGCTTCACAAAACAAAGGAACAATTGGCCACTCTAGAACATAAATATGATCTTTCAAAAATGAGTGTTGCTGATAAAACAAGAGAAGTGAACAAATTAGAAAAAACAGTCAAAGCATTGGAAAAGGATCTCACATTGAGAAACCTTTAAAATAAATAAATGAAATTGTTTGGGATAATATCATTCAATCAATAAAGGATGTTTGGTCCTCAATTCAAATAATGGATGAACATAATAACTTAGTTAAATTGGCTCTGGATGAGATTGAGAGATCAAGACAAGAGTTGGGAAATATGCCAGAAGAGGCCAATAGACTTATACATTTTTTGAATACTCAGACTAAGAATCAACTTGCAGAAATTGATATTCAGGACAGGACCGGAACAATTCTGGAAATAAAGAAAGTTTTTACTAAAATAACTCTGGTACAGAATTTAGAACGAAGGTGCTCAGATATGAAAGAAGAAATCATTGCCTTCAGAGAAAGATTGAATATTTTGTTAAATAGAGGATTGCCCAGTCCTATAGTTGCAGAAGATAAGCTAATGGACCTTGATAGTTATGTTGAAAAATTGAACAAATATGTTGATAATCAAGCTAGTTCTTCAACCAGTTTATCAACAGCAGCATTGCCTACAGGGAAAAACCTTCATGACAGATTGGAGAATTTATTTTATCTTGAGCATGAAGTAAATCATTTGTTCCCAAATCAGCCTAATTTCTTCAGATATATTGAGGCTGATGAAACACTAAGAAAGTTGCAAAGGACCAGAGTGCCAAAAGTTCAATGGTGGGAAGAAATGATGGAACTTTTGTAAAAAATTATCCTTACATAAATTTTTGCCTATTTACCACAGTATATCATGATAAAAAGGATAAAAGGAAGATAAAAAGGATAAAAGGATGATCATGTTTCAAAGAGTATCGCTAAAGTTGTAAGTTTCTAGCAATATTAAAGAGTATCGTATTGTCGATAATCTCCATGTGGACCGTTACCGGGTTTTATATCAAGTCCCTGTATGTGACATGGGGTATTTTTCTATCACTGTCTGGGGTGGGACTTCCACTTTTCTGGATGGATATTTGGGTTCCAATCTTCACATGTGAAAATGTAATGACTTCATGGACTATTTTACTTCATATAATATATTCAAAACAACGTTTTTTCTCTTGTGAAAAAAAAATGATTAATGTTTATCACTCTGCCTTCAAAACTAGCGATGCTGGTCTATGTTGCAGGTTTATTGATATGGTCTGATGGTCTTTTTATATTTTGGACATATCACACTCCTCACATGATTAGCGTTTTTCTCTGTTCAAGGATTTTGGGTACTTTAATTTGTATTTGGAACAATGGACGTCGGTACTCTATCCGTTGTTTTACTATTCTACATACTGCTATTTCACTTTCTTATAGATGCCTCGGGCATATTTGGATGCTTTCTCAGATTTGTCGATAATCTCCATGTGGACCATTACCGGGTTTTATATCATGTCCCTGTATGTGACATGGGGTATTTTTCTATCATTGTCTGGGGTGGGACTTCCACTTTTCTGGATGGATATTTGGGTTCCAATCTTCAGATGTGAAAATGTAATGACTTCATGGACTGTTTTACTTCATAAAATATATTCAAAACAACGTTTTTTCTCTTGTGAAAAAAAAATGATTAATGTTTATCACTCTGCCTTCAAAACTAGCGATGCTGGTCTATGTTGCCGGTTTATTGATATGGTCTGATGGTCTTTTTATATTTTGGACATATCACACTCCTCACATGATTAGCGTTTTTCTCTGTTCAAGGATTTTGGGTACTTTAATTTGTATTTGGAACAATGGACGTCGGTACGTACTCTATCCGTTGCTTTACTATTCTACATACTGCTATTTCACTTTCTTATAGATGCCTTGGGCATATTTGGATGCTTTCTCAGATTGTCGATAATCTCCATGTGGATCGTTACTGGGTTTTATATCATGTCCCTGTATGTGACATGGGGTATTTTTCTATCATTGTATGGGGTGGGACTTCCACTTTTCTGGATGGATATTTGGGTTCCAATCTTCAGATGTGAAAATGTAATGACTTCATGGACTGTTTTACTTCATATAATATATTCAAAACAATGTTTTTCCTCTTTTAAAGTTTCATTTTTTTTTTAAATTGAACCCGTCGTCGCAATTCTGACGCCTTGTAAGCGTCGGAATTGCAACAGATTAGAAACGTCGGAAGAGCGACAGTATAAACACGTCGGAAGAGTGACGTTCAAAACGTCGGACCACATTTCGTTGTAATTGTGACAGTTTAGAGATGTCAGAAGAGCGATGTTCAAAACGTTGGACCACATTTCGTCGTAATTGTGACAGTTTACAGACGTCGGAAGAGCGACGTTCTAAACGTCGGACCACATTTCATTGGAAGTGCGATAGTTTACAAAGGTCGGAAGTGCGACGGATTGGGAAACGTCAGAAGAGTGACGCTTGTTTGGAAGTGATGGAAAAAGTGTCGATAGTGCGACACTTTGTAATTGCATCAGAACTGCGACGGTATGGTAAACCACGTTTTGCCCGCCCTCGAATTGTCGCTCTTGCGACGATTATGTGTCGGAATAGCGACGAATTGGCCGTCGGAATTTCTGCCAAATTTTCTAGTGTTGAGACACTATTATCAAGCAACAATGACTTCCTGGTCACTCTCTAAACCAATGTAAGTGAGTAAATGTGGTCAGATCTGGTTAGATCTATCTTAGAACCTTAGTCGCTCCCTTTAGGAAGTCTTGCTACTAACTTTGGCTTCGTAATCACTCCCTGAGGTACTATGAGCATGTGATTATGGCCAGATTAGCGCAAATCTACCTCAGAGCCTCTGTCACACCCTTCAAGTTGCTATCTGAGTGATTGTGGCTTCCTAGACACTTCGTGCATGAGGCTATAGTCGAAACTGAACTGTGGAGAGTGTGCAACCATAAAACCAAAACCCTAAACACGTTCGAGCCTCTGACCTATTGTTACACAGTAATTTGTCACCGTCCCTGCAATTCCCATCTCGCCCGTTGGAGGGTCATTTCTGTGACCAATAAGTAGTGTCATGCCTTGCAAATACCATCATTGCATCCCTTACCATGAGGACAACATTCCTTCTGTTGATCATTTCCTAAGCAGACCCCTAAAAACACATGTTTTTGCCTTGGCGCTGGTAGCCCTTTATGTACTCACGCCAATGAGGAAAATTAACACTGAGCCCACGCCAATTGGCACTCTGTTCCAGTTAAGCACCCGTGCCAATCTGGTTTTGGAAATTTTTTTAAAAAAGGAGGCGAAGTTTCGATTACAACAACTTCGTGGATGAGTCATCAGGAGTGGTTTCGACTGAATAACCACGGCCTTCCTCCTTTGGCCTCTTGTTTCCACCATATGGGGAACCTGCCAAATGATAAGGCCTCCCTTCCACTATTGTAGTGATCCCAACCTCCTCCTCTCCTCTATAAATATAGCCATCTTCCATTGATAAAGGGCTGAAGGGATGAATGGCTGAATGGTAGAGTCTCCAAGTTCCCAAGAGCCATCAGAGCCTTATGCTGCAAGAGCCTTGATTCATACCCTTAAGGCCAAATCCAAGCAAGGATATTATTTTCGAGACATCCAAAGAGAGAGGTTTTTCCCATCCCTGACAGGCTTTTTCGAGACGTGTTCCGCTGGCGACCCTCTGAAGGAGAATTCAACGTCAGAGCGAAGGTTGTATTCTTCTTTGATTGATTAATGATAAGCGACTATTGGTTATGGTTCCACTCTTGTTGTTGATTACGATGATGAGTTATGTCTTCTTTGACTGACATATAGTTGCATATACTAGATTTTACGCTTGTGTTTGTTTTGATTCTTGCATGTGTAGGTGTCCAATCACGGAGATCGTGAGGATTGTGATCTCCTAGAGCTAAGGAACGGGAGCGCTACTTTCTCTACAAGCGATAGCGTTGGATTCCAGGTAAGCCTTAATTTCTAGTTGGTTTATTTACAATTAGGAACCTACACTATAGCGTGAACGATTGTTGCAAGACCCGGTCTGGGCTAGTAGGGATCGCCTCTGTCTGCAGAGGGGATTTACCTCCACAACAAATTAGCGACTCCACTGGGGACTTAGCTTGTTGTTTTCTTTATAAACTACAGATGGAGCCTACAGTTAGCCAGATAGCCTTCGAAACACTCTTGCTCTGCATTAGCGAAGTAGATCAATGCTGCTTCAGTCAATCTTCGGTTTAGTTTATGAACTGAACACTTGGAGGATTGTCTTGTCTTTCGGTCAATTCTTGACTTTGCTTGCTTGATCGGCTCTTTTGGCTGGCTATTTTTGTGCGTTTGGATTTTGGTTCAGCCCCAAAGGATCAGATCTGACCTCTGTTTTTCCGAGTTTTCATCCTTTCATGGTCGACTTGATTGGCGCGGTTTCCACCCTGACAGTCGTGCCAATTAGCGCGGGTTGCCAGTTCATCACTCGCACCATCCCCTGTCTGGTGCGGATTACAACTAGACAGTCGCGCCATCTCCTGTAGGTGCTAGGGTTTACCCTTGTTCAGAAGTTTCTTTTGGTCAGTACTTTACTTCTGGGTTTGTTTTAGATTCTGCTTGAAGTGGTGAGTCTGGTCTTGGTTGGGAGAAATTCTTTGTTTTTTCATTTTCAGGCGTTGGCGCTTGTTGTCAGTTAGCAACCCGCACCAATTGGGCATTGGCACTAGTTGTCAGTGAGGAAGTTGTGCCAGTTGACACTAGTTATCAATGACAAAGTCAGGCCAATTTCAGGGTGTGTGAAAATTGAGACTTTTTCCCTGAATCCTTCACCAGTGTGTCTTTCCCTTCCGGTCTTTTCTCTATATGAGCATAGATTACATTTCTCATTGTTTGAAATGTCTTCTCTCCATGATTGCTTGATGTAAAAGGGAATGAATTCCTTGTTTTGATCTCTTTCTTTGGAAGTCCTTGTTGTGTTTGACCTCATATGTCTTGTCGCCTTTTGAGGGATTTCGTGACAAAGTGTTTGAAACAAAAATTGCATTCTTAGTGTTTGTTTACATCTCTTTTGCATTCATCCTTCATTAAGAAGATTTGCATTTGTTTAGTTTTCGTCTCAAAGTGTTCATTTTGTTAAAATGCATTAGATCACATTGCATTGAAGAGTATTTTGAGATTTATCATTGAAGTTAGATCACATTGTTTAATGATTGAAAGCTAAAAATCTCTTTGAGTGCATTCTCTTTCATTGAAAGCATGCATTAAGTAGATTCTCATTTCATCAAAAAATGCATTGAGTGCATTCTAATTATTTGAAAAGGAAAAAGGAAATTGTGCATAGATTACAATTTCATAGTTTTCGAAAAGAGGATTGTGCATAGATTACATTGCATTATTCGCATCGTTGAATGTTTGAAATTACTTTTGGATAGTGAAAGTCATCTAGTTTGGAAAATATTTCGTTTGCAGTGTTGTTTTATGTCGCATCATTGTTTGAAGCTCTTCCCTTAACTAGACAGCATTCATCGAATTGAAAAGATTTCTTTTCTCATATAGCTGCATACAGGAGATTGTCAGATGACATATGGTAGGGCCTTGAAACTGAAACATAATTGAAGATCAACCCTAAAATTTACTCAATTTACCTAAGGAAGCATTGAAACATTAACGAAACATTTAGAGGTCTAGGTTAGAGACGTGTTCCGGCGTCTTTAAACCTAGTAGCTGTCGTTCGCCTCTTGGCTTTAGACAACACTAGTACGGACTTGTGCTCCCCATACCATCGCGTATATAAAGGGAGACCCCACTAGGTTTCCATCCTTTATCCATAGGAAGCTGAGTCTGCCGCCCTATACCCGTGATACACCGGACACAGAATTCAGAGAGATTTCCTGCACGTACGTCAAGTCCTTGGTTGATTTATTTTTCATTTTGAAACCAAGGTGTATATTGCAGTTCACGGTTATTTGGTACACCCTTTGCCTAGCATTCCTGAGCAGTCATTTCGATCTTTTCTGACTCTTTAAATTTGAAAGGATCATCAAGCGCTTGTCCTTTCATGCTTGTTTCCAATCTAAAAGCGATAGAGTCACCTTTTTCCTGTTTCTTGACTCTTAAAATATGAAACGGTAGAGTTTTGTTTCAATGTTTTAAAAATTAACTGCCCACGAAATATTCCTGGTTAAAGTTAGTTTCCTTAGGGTGTTATTTTGGGTCGTTTTCGATGGCAGCTTTTCCGGAGTTCACCAACCAAGGAATCCCCTCTGATGGGAATCCGGGTCATTTTCCTCCTTTTGGGAATGTTGGTGCTCCTTATATGGCAACTTTGTCCCTTCCTGGGATAACTGTTGGGTTGCCTATTTGATTGTTTTCAACCTCTGTGGTCCCGAATGTCTCAGCTACTGTTCAATTAGTTCCTCCGCCTGAACAACATCATGTTGATTCTAAGGTGGACCTCTCCCCTTCTTCGCCAGTTTCTGCGTCCTCCTCTTCAACTTCGCCTAGTGAAATTCTGGGTTCGAGTAACCAGGTGGCTAAGAAGAAGAAGAAGAAGACAAAGAAGAAGAATTCTGATAAAAGAGAGGCTAAGGCTTCAGCTCCTGTTTCTGAAACTTCTCCTCTTGATAAACCTTCCAACCCTCCACGAAAAGTAAGTTCCCTTGGATGTTGTGCACGGGAGACCATCTTCTTCGAGACTACCCTGGCATTCCCAAGGTGCTCGAAGTATGGTCCAACAGTCGCCCACCGTTGCCTTTGGCTTCCGGGAGTCGGGTTGGGGGCACGTCTTCAGCTACTGCTGGTAAGACTCCTAAGAAGCAGGGTAAGATTACCAATCCCTGTAAGTTGTGTGAAGGGCACCATGCCATTCACCTTTGTCCGTATATGGATGAAGCCAATAGAGTTTTGGACAACTTGACTGTTTCAGTACCTTGCCTTCTGGCTGGTTACAAACAGCTTTCTGTGAGTCCTCCACCAGCTGATCCTACGATTGGTCAAGAGTCATCCTTGGTCGATTCCGCTCCCTCGGAAATTCAAATTCATGAATCCGTTCCCGACCAACCATTGGTTGTGGGATCGGTTGAGCTGGCTCCGTCTACGGTACACCAGGTTTTTTCCGTTGAGAGTAGACCTCACACCCCTCATGTTCTTCTGGTTTCTTCAGATTCTTCAGACCTGGAGAAAGATTCTCCTGTCCCTATACCTCAAGAAGCTACTCCTCCACCTCCCATGATGGAGGTCCTGGAGGATACTCTTCCCGACTTCGTGATGGAAGTCGTGGAGGATGCTCATTCTTCTTCCGTAACACTAGGGGAAGACCTTCTTGGTTCAATGGTAACCCCTCCGAGTAGTTTGGTTGCTTCCTTTGATTGGAATCGATTTACAAGATACTGCCTTCCGTCTTATGTGCCTTTCAAGATCACAGTACAGGCATTTGGTCTGGTCATACCCAGCACCATTATAGACGAAGGCGCATCTGTTAGTGTTTTATCCTCAACTACCTGGCAAGCTTTCAGTTCGCCGCTGCTTGCGCCTGTTACGCAGAATCTGTTGGCATTTAACAGAAGAACGAGTAAACTGTTGGGGATCCTTCCAAGGTTACCTGTTACTTTGGGAGGTAAAACTGTCCATATGGATGTGATGGTTGTTCTAGGCCCCTTGGATTTCAATCTACTTTTGGGGCGTGATTACACCTATGCCATGGAAGCGCTTGTCTCCTCCCTTTTTCGTGTGGTCTTTTTTCCGCATGAAGGACGGATCGTGACCATTGATCAGCTTTCGTTCTTTGGTCCTGATGTGGCAACTGGCCCGCCATCATCCGTTCCTGGTTTTTATCCACCCGTTGTATCTGCCCCACCGCAGGTCAACTATGTGGCTACCTACCCCGTGCCTGTACCCAGTGATAGTGCCATTATGCATCAGGTGCTGGGGGCATTGGGTCCTGACTTCCAGAATGTTTTCCTTCCATCGGGAGTGGAAATCTCGGAAGCGATGACTTCTTGTTCATTATAAAAAGGTTGTCGAAGCAGAGTTCCTTGTCTTGTGCCAAGCTCCTTAAACAATGAAACAAGGTTGTTGGAGCAGAGTTTGTTTTCTTGTTTCAAGCTCCTTAAAAAATGAAATAAGGTCATCAGAGCAGAGTTCCTTGTCTTGTGTCAAGCTCCTTAAAAAATGAAACAAGGTCGTTGGAGCACAATTCGTTTTCTTGTGTCAAGCTCCTTAAAAAATGAAACAAGCTCGTTGGAGCATAGTTCATTTTCTTGTGTCAAGCTCCTTAAAAAATGAAACAAGCTAGTCGGAGCAGAGTTCCTTGTCTTGTGTCAAGCTCCTTAAAAAATGAAACAAGGTTGTTGGAGCATAGTTTGTTTTCTTGTGTCAAGCTCCTTAAACCATGAAACAAGGTGTCTGGAGGATAGTTATTTTAATGTGTCAACCTCGTTAAAACAATGAAACACGTTCCCGTTCAATTCGAGTCTTTGAGAAGATCTCGTAAAATCCCAGTCGAGTCGGTCTCTTGATCTCGTAACTTGAACCTTCATTCCATCTTCCTTTCATATGGACTGAAGCTTGGGGGGCATGTACCTCGAATTGAGTCACCATGCTGG
Organism: Pinus albicaulis; assembly: GCA_034641835.2. NCBI lineage: Eukaryota > Viridiplantae > Streptophyta > Pinopsida > Pinales > Pinaceae > Pinus > Pinus albicaulis. Next base: position 1,244,842,000 of record CM076583.1, read on the forward strand.
GGGCATGCTTACTTTTTTCAAGCATAGTTTGTTTCCGTTTCAAGCTTGTGTAAAAATGAAACCGCTTTCAAGCATAGTTTATCTTTGTTTCAAGCTTGTGTAAAAATGAAACCAAATTCAAGCAGAGTTTCCTGATTTCAAGCTTGTGTAAAAATGAAACCTTTCCCATTTCACCTCTTGTGATTGCCATCTTATCAGCCTGTTTTTGCCAGATGAGCCTTGGTTTTTTCACTCCATCGTCACTATCTGCTTGGCCGATCATATGCCTTCACTTGGTTGTTTCACCCAATCCTGAGGAACTGCTGCGATGAGTGGTCTTGTTAGCCAGCCTCTTAACCTTTATTTGTTCAGAGTAGTTCCACCATTACCGGAACCAGTTGCTACCCTTTATACCACTCGTTCCTCCAGGAGGAGTCATCTTTCAACTCTTTTCTAACTCTCTAAACATGAAAAGATTGTCGAGTCTCTTTTCGTTTTGATCTCGTTAAAGTGGCTGCAAAATGACATCTACCCAGTATATTTTTACCCCTTTTTTCGGGCTGGGATAGATTACTTACGAAAAAGAAATACCCTAGCCTATCGCGACTAGGAGGTTTTCTCAGATTTTGTTTTCTACCTTTTCGGATCTGAGGAACTATTTACGAAAAGGGACCTTTGGAGTTTACTTTTTTGTTGTCTTTTCAAACTCTCTAAACATGAAAAGATGCTAAGTTCTTCCTTTGTCAGACTTGTTAAACCCTGATGACATTGGATTCAGTCGGAATGACGATATTCGAGTTCCTCCTTCCTAGGGCTCGTTAAATGTACTAGGATGGATTCGTCCGAAGGAGGGATTTATATGACACGAATATGGTATCCTCTTCAAGCTTGTGTAAAAATAAATAGGTACTCGCCAGAAATGGTGGGGAAAAATGGAACTAGCATCATTGTCATGTCAGCAGTATGTCGCTCTTGAACATGGCACTTGTCTGCATTCGTGTCGGGTTAGGGAAATCTCATCTCGTTTTTCACTTGCCCCTGTGGGTTTGGGTGATCCCTTTTGACCTCTCATCTGCTCTTTGCCTCGTCACCATGACCTCTGATCTTTTGATGTCAAATACTGCCAAATCCACTGTCGTGCCACCAATATGTTCAAGAGAAGTTGACCTCTGCAAGTATCAACCGTCCTCTGATTCTCATCTGATCGTGATTCACAAAGACATTATGTTCCTCTGTCTCATGTCGATGATGTGGGAAACACTATGGCCCACCTTCGATCAAGGTCACTTCCTGTCGACTTCAGCTCGTTATCCAGGAAGCTGATCTAGAGACTCCCTTCTGGTACCTTGGAACCTGCATGCCTCAATGGCAGGTTCTTCGCATTCGACGTGAGGTTTTCATCATTGGCCTCCGATCAGGTGATTTTGCGGGTGTTCGACGTCAGCTCATTATTCACATGTCGTAGATTGTACCTATAGTAACTTGAGGACAATTGGCATTAATGGTGGTACCTCTCACGTCTGTTAACAACTTTCATCATTGGCTGGTAATCAGACGATGTTCTTGCATGTTTGACTTCAGCTCACTTATTCGCATGCTTGAACTTGTAATTTGTTCGAGTCGAGATGGAGCACAAGACCCTCAATTCTGTCTGTTATAATCCAGGATGCGATTTTTTGGATTATTATGATTAGTTACATTGCTCACTGATTAGATGGCTACGACCATACCTGAGTCTATTTACCGATCCTCACTAGATGGCTGCGTCCATGCCTTGGATCTGGCTTATTACATACTCTGTTATGGATGGCTGCACCCATACCACATATATATCATGTATCTGAGATATCAGTTGTATTTCTCTACGTAGGTTTTCCGACGGTGGTGTTTTCAGTTGGACACATTCTCGTAAAGCATTTCACCCCTCTCTCTCGTTCGGGCCTCATGCTTTAGGGGGCATCTGTTACACATTAATTTTTCACCTTCCCTGTAATCCCCATCTCGCCCATTGGAGGGTCGTTTCTGTGACCAATAAGCAGTGTCATGCCTTGCAAATACCATCATTGCATCCCTTACCATGAGGACAACATTCCTTCTGTTGATCATTTCCTGAGTAGACCCATAAAAACACATGTTTTTGCCTTGGTGCTGATAGCCCGTTAAGTACTCGCGCCAATGAGGAAAATTAACACTGAGCCTACGCCAATTGGCGCTCTATCCCAGTTAAGCACCCGCTCCAATCTACTTTTGGAAAGTTTTTTAAAAAAGGAGGCGAAGTTTCGATTACAACAACTTCGTGGATGAGTCATCAAGAGTGGTTTCGACTGAATAACCACGGCCTTCCTCCTTTGGCCTCTTGTTTCCACCATATGGGGAACCTCCCAAAGGATAAGGCCTCCCTTCCACTATTGTAGGGATCCCAACCTCCTCCTCTCCTCTATAAATATAGCCATATTCCATTGATAAAGGGCTAAAGAGCTGAATGGCTGAATGGTAGAGTCTCCAAGTTCCCAAGAGCCATCAGAGCCTTATGCTGCAAGAGCCTTGATTCATTCCCTTAAGGCAAAATCCAAGTAAGGAGATTATTTTCGAGACATCCAAAGAGAGAGGTTTGTCCCATCCCCGACAGGATTTTTCGAGACGTGTTCTGCTGGCGACCCTCCGAAGGAGAATTCAGCGTCAAAGCGATGGTTGTATTCTTCTTTGATTGATTAATGATAAGCGAATATTGGTTATGGTTCCACTCTTGTTGTTGGTTATGATGATGAGTTAGGTCTTCTCTAACTGACATATAGTTGCATATACTGGATTTTACGCTTGTGTTTGTTTTGTTTCTTGCGTGTGTAGGTGTCCGATCACAGAGATCGCGAGGATTGTGATCTGCCAGAGCTAAGGAATGGGAACGCTACTTTCTCTACAAGCGACAGCGTTGGATTCCAGGTAAGCCTTCATCGCTAGTTGGTTTATTTGCAATTAGGAACCTACACTATAGCGTGAACGATTGTTGCTAGACCCGGTCTGGGCTAGTAGGGATCGCCTCTGTCCGCAGAGGGGATTTACCTCCACAACACCTATAATTTTAGACCTTGCATGAAATTTCTCCATGAGACCTGTGTGAACAAAACAATAGAAGAAGAGAAAAATATGCTTGATGATGATCTCAAAATGAGCTTGAGGTATCTTGTATATATTGGCTTCCATGGGGGTCCATTTGATGTTGAGGCCGACCTATTGAATTGTACATGTGGGGGTACATAAATTCAAAAAAAAAAAAATTGTGTCCAAATGAGGTGATGTTTAGTTCGATTTTGATCCTCTCAAATTAGGAATTCAATCCAATCATCATCTCTGATATTTGAGATGTCCAAGGTAGAATTTGATCCTAGTTGCATAAACAGTATATATGATTGTACTTGCAGTGATAGCAATATTTGTAGGATATGAAAATGATTATAGTATTGAAAATATTTGCAGGTTTCCATGGCAGCGATAGTAGTGACAATGTGTGCAAGTTGAGATGACAACAACAACATGTATATATTGTGATGGTGATAAAAATGATTATAGGATGTGATTATTTATTTTTATAAAGATATAAATATTTATTATGAAAGTGAACCAAATTTGAAAATGATATGGAAAGAGGGTCCATTAGGAGTTCAAGAAGGAGATTGGAGCCTAGACCAAGTTGGAGCATGCTCATTATTGAGGTTAGAGCCTAGAGAATATTAGAGTCAGCTCATCAGTGCAGTTAGAGCCTTAATCGGGTTGCAACCTATGTTGAGCATATACTTTCATTATTTGAAGGTTCATGCCTCAATCAGGTTGTAACCTACTGCAAGTGGAAACTTGCAATTTCTTGGGGGTAGTTGCCTTTGGAAGGTTGTAGCCTAAAATTTATGTAATGAATTGAAGATAAAGAAGAAGAATATTTGTGGTTTTCTTCTATATGGGTTTCCACTTAAAAATGTTGTGTCCCTTTGTGAGGTGATGGCTTCTTGGTATGTTATTGATATGATGGTAGCTTGATGATGCATTGTCATATTTGATGATATAACTCTTATGATTCATTTATATATGGTTGTTTGATTATGAAAAGTTGTGAAATGGTAAAATTGATCTCACACTGATTCATCCCCCCTCTCAGTGTGACCTTTGGGCCAACACCATAAAGACAATACTACCCTTAGGGCCATTGTTAATACTATCGATGGATCCACCAATTTTATTTCTAAGCACTTAGCCTAGAAGCTTGAACTCCTTGTTGGTAATATTGATTCTTTTGTCAAGACTCTGATGTGTTCGCCAATGAAATTTAAAATGTCAAACTTGAACCAAATAAAATTTTGGCTAGTTTTTACATTATTTATCTCTTTACTAAAATCCACATTGATGAAGCTATTGATATTATCAACAACATCACTGACCATAGTACTTCAAATTTAGTAATAATTTGTTTAAAATCCACCCTTTTTAGTTTTCAAGGTGAAATCTATGAGCAAACATGTAGAATTTCCAGGGGCTTCCCTCTTGTCCCAATAGTGACAAAGGAGTACTTTGAGACTAAATCTATAGCTTCTTCCATTATCCAAACCAAATTTTAGAAAAAATTTATTGATGAAACTTTTATCATATGGCCCCATGGCCATGACATTATAATTTTTCAAACAACATCTAAATAGTTAATTTTACTTCATGAAATTCGCAATAGAAGTTGAAGTTGATGGAAGTTTCCCTTTCTTGATACTCTCATTATCAAGAATGAAGATGGTTGTATTTCCCACTAGGTTTTCTTTAAAAATAATCACACTAAATAGTATCTCAATGCCAATTCCCATCATCACCCTTCCTAAAAACTTGAATTTTTAAACACATTAGCCACTAGAGCGTTAAGATTTTTTGATAAAAACCATCTTGAACCTGAGAAAACCCATCTCATGAGAGTGTTTGAAAACAATGGTTACAAGAAGAACTAGAGAATCAAAGCCTTCCAAAACACCATTAAGGGACCTAAAGCAAATAATGATGCCAATAATCCTATCACCAATGTTCATCTTCCCTTTATCCAAGAAAGTTTTGAAAAAATTTCTCACATTTTAAGAAATAAAAACATTTTTTCTACCTTCAAATATTTAACACTACACATAACTCCCTTAGGTTTGTTAAATACCACATTTACCCTTTGAACATGAAATATTAATTCCTTATCTAGTGCTCCTATGGGAAATCATATGTGGATGAAACTAGTCACTCCATAAAACTTAGAATATAGGAGCATGTTGTCGACATCAAACATAATCATTCTCATTCTTCAGCCCTAGCCAAACATTTTGAAAAAACTAAACATCACATATGTACCAAATATTATAGTATTTTTTATAAAATTCGTCACTACCATCACAAAAAATTCAGGGAAGCCATTGAAATCAAGAAGCGAGCTAAGAACATCAATAGGGATGATGGTGGAGAATTTAAAAAAAATAGATTCTTGCTCTAACTTCTAGGTTTATTTCTTCTTGATTCCTTTCTAGTTCCCTTTTTGTTCTAACCATTTTATCATTTTTCCCTATTTTTTTTCCCTCCTTTCCCCCTTTTCCATTTTCCTTTATTTATTTTGTTTGTTTGCTAGGTTATGTGAGTGTTTAAAAATGTAGCAATAAATTCTCAATTTGATTTTTCCTTGATTAAATTGAGAAAATTTGAATTTCCACATCAACAGGCAACTTGGATGAAATTAAATTGTGTGACATTGAGTTTTTTACCTATTTTACCCAGTGAATTCAAGTTGAAGGAGTTAGAGTTCAGTTTAACATGCGTGATTGTTAATTTGTAGCAATCAGGGTCGGTTATCTAAGGTTATTTTTAGTTAAAATAGTTCTAAGTGTTAAAGGAACTAGTGGAGGGCAAGTTGTGTAGTGGGACTTCAGTCAAATTCAGTGATCATCCACTTAACTAATCAATCAACCCAAAATAGCTAGTGCATGCAGATAATTCAAGTTACACAGGCTTGGTGGAAATTCCAAGGCAGTGTAACATCAGTTGTAGACTAGTCGTGAGTGTATAGGCATTGCATGCAGTTATATGATCAACATAAGAAATTGCACAATCCATTTTGGAGAAATTCCTAAACAATAGGGGTCTAATTTCTCAAGGAGAAACGTAAGGAAATAGGAGCTCAAGGAGAGGTATAATTTTACCAAGTCAAGGTTAGAGCTTCTCAGTGACCACAAAGATAGGCTATGCACTTATAGGTTGTGCTTAGTTGAGCAAAGAAATTGTAATGCATATTTATTATACATATTAATGCAAGCAGGAATTGGGGTTTTTAGCAGATTTCTTTCCTCAAGAAAAATACTATTTGAATGTGTGTGATTTCTTATTGCATGTCTAAATTTTTTGTTCTAAATTGTGAATTAATGTCCGCAGAGTAGTAGAGTAGGCTTTTGTATTGTTATTTTGATTAAAATTTCATGAGAAGTTGCAAATATACATCATAATTTCTACTTGGTATCAGAGTGTGATTCAAATTTGAGCAGTAAATTTCGAACTAATTTCTGAGGAGGTTTGAATTTGAAGTTTAGTGCAGTAGGATTTCTTCAATGCTGAGAACACGGCCTTCAATGAACTAAGGCTAGAGTATGACCTAGAAGGTACGCATAATTTTTTTGCATGGAAGGATCACATGGAGGTAGTATTGGATGACAATGGGGTGTTATAATAAATCAAGACAGATGTTGAAAAACCACCAGAATATGATGCTCAAAACCTTTTTGAGTGGAAGAAATATGTAGCCAAGTGGAGGAGAATAATCTTGGAGGGATTACATGATCACATTTGATCAAATCTCCACAAAAAAGAAAATATTTTCGCAATGTAGAAAGCACTAACAAGATTGTTCGAGAATAATAGTGACATGATAAGAAGATGACGCTTAATGATAAACTTTGAAGTATCAATATGAAAAAGAATGAAACTATTCCAAAGTATCTGAGAAAGTTCACACAATGTTGTGATGAACTTGGTAGGGTTGGTGTAAATGTTCCTGAAGAATACTTGGTAAGCCTATCCCTTCCGGGCCATCCCAATAGTTAGCATAGCTATCAATATTTGGTGAATTGGAGGGGGAAACTACTGAATTAGGAGAGCTTATGGTCTGATTTGGTACAAGAGGAAATAAGGAGGAATACCAAAGATGGGACTTCATTCAAGGGCAAGGATGAAGAAACATTTACATTGGATAGAAAGGAAAAGAAGGAAAAATGGAATAAATATCAATCAAAACCAGAGGTCAAACCAAGGGGGCAAGAAGAAATATTTGTCAAAAATTAAATGCTTCCATTGTCATGAATGCATGAACTATGCCACGAATTTTCCATACAAAAAGGAAAGTAAGAAGACCTTAGGAAGAGAAGCAGGTGAAGCCTTGGCTTCATAGTTTGAGCTTGAATTTTCCCTCATAACATGCATGAATAGCACAATGATTGGGAGCATGTGGTACTTGGACTCAGGTGCATCATTCCACATGATAGGGTTTAGAGAGTTTTTTAGTGAACTGGAAGAAAGAGATTTACAGATGCACATCAAGATGGGGGATGATGAAGGGTATAACATGATTGAGGTTGGTACAATCACCTTTCATAGGGATTTGGGATCCCCCGTCAAGCTCAAGGATGTCATGTTCATTCTGGGACTATAGAAAAATATATGTTGCAGTTTTGGAAGATTGTGGTTATGATGTGATATTCAACAAAGGAAAATCTTTCCTAAGACACATAGTCACAAGACATATGAAGAAGATCAAGGTTCTTATGAAGAACCTATATACGCTATATGTGGAATATTTTGTTGCATTAAGCACAAAGGCAGAGAAGGTGGAGAGCCACAATGTTGGTGAACTTTGTCACATAAAACTTAGCCATTTGCATCATGGCACCCTGAATATTATGCAATAGATAACTATAGGCCTCCCCAAAGAGAAATTGAGCAGTAAGATGTATGCAAAGGATGTACTTTGCGAAAGTACACAAAATCCACATTCCATGATCAGGACAAAAAAGCGCATGCAGTCCCAGAAAGGATCTACTCTGATGTTTGTGGACCTTTCTCGATAACCTCCACTTCCAAACACAAATATTTTGTAATTTTTATTAATGAATTATCATAAAAGTGCTGGATATTCTTGATGTGGAAGAAAGATGAGACATTCTCCGAGTTTGTAGAATTCAAGGCAAAAGTGGTGAAATAAACTAGAAAAAAGGTGAAGGCTCTCAGGAGTGATAATGGAGGTGAGTACGTGTCAAATAAATTTAAAATTTTCTATTTGAAAGAAGGCATTAGACAAGAGTTGAAAACACCCCACAACCCACAACACAATGGGGTGGCTGAGAGAAAGAGTCGTAGCATTGTGGAGTAATGAGGGTGATGTTTCATGACCAAGAGATACCTCTCCATTTGTGGGCCAAGGCATGCAACAAAATCATCTATTTGTTGAACTAGAGTCCTCATCAGATAATGAATTGAGTTGGTTGATACAATGTTTGAGTTATGTGGTATGGCTCTTGATACATCGAGTGGAAGTTTATCTAAACATATGGAGACTCATACATTGTTTATACAACGGTGGAGTGGCTCGTCAGATTGAGCTAGAAGATATACTATTCAGATTATGTGATTTTTTACTATACTATGCTCCATAGAGTCCCTTCAAATTAACCTCATTAATCTTGGTTTGGAATGCCACCTGTCAATCGAGGAACCATCATAGGAAAAGGAATGGACATAGATGGTTAGTATATGTATGTTGGATGGTGACATCACATATTGACTAGTAATGTTGACATGTGATATGAGTTGGCATCATATTCAACTAGTCTTGGGGTCGACTCCCAGTGCTCCTTATATTGATTGAAGTCTATTCACATCATAAGGAAGTCATAAACGCATTTTTATAAGTCCCATTGGATATCTTGTTTGGTGTAAGAGTCATAATGTTTGCGCTAAGATCTAGGTTAAAGTCCCAACGGCTATTAAGTCTGAAAGTTTTTGTTGTTGTTTAGAATTCACATTTTGAAGAATTTTTAAGAGTCTGAAAAGGGCCTTTATGTAGAATTGATCATCATTAGGGGAGTTTTGAGGTCTAAAATGGGTCTCCTAAGAAAAATGTACAACCAAATTAAACTTTATAAGAACCAATAGGATTCAAGGTGATGATGTCAACCATGGGAGATGATTTACCATTTTTGGAGTAAAAAAGTAAAAATATTAAAAAATAATAAAATAATAAAACTACTTTTTCAACTTGTATTTTAAACTTATCTCCTTAAGGTTTAGCTAAAATTCTGAGTGGAAGTACTCTTTGGATGCAAAATTTAATTCCTCATCCAAGGAGTATCCATGTTGTATACATTCGATGGACTCTGCTACACGAAAAATGAGAAATACGCGAAAAAACATTATTGCAATCATGTTTTTCATGTATTTCTCAATTTTCATGTATTAATCAGTTCTCATGTAGCAGGATCCAACAAAATTATGGAACATGGGTATTCCTTGGATGAGGAATCAAATTTTGCATCGAATTAGTGTTTCCGCTCGAAATTTGAGTAAACCCATAGGGAGATAAGTTGAGAATACGAGTTGAAAAAATAGTTTTTTCTTTTTTTCGCTCTAAATTTTGATGATGTAATGTAACCGTATTTTATTATTTCCACTATTATTTTATAATTTCCTTAGGATTTCCATTTTAAACCTCAAAATTCCCCTAATGCAAATTTTAGCATTTTGTAGAAGAGCACCAGGAAAGGGACAATTTGTATAACCTTTAATTTAATTTATGGTTTTGAAAGGTTTTTGGGGGTTTATAGACTCATCTTAAGTCCAAATTGGAATCCAAAAGAAGCAAAGTGAACAAGATTTTGAGGTGGAAATTATTGAAGGAATGAAAATCCTTATTGACTCATTCTAGATGGTGAAAATATTTGATGTATGTTTTGAGGGATTTTGAGCATGTTGTAGTGCCTTTTATTTTATGTCAAAAATAGGTTATGAGATATGTTGTATGTGACTGTATTGATGAACAAGGTGAAGTAGAGTTGTGACAGGTTATCACACGACATGGAAAAGAGTATGGTAGTGGTATATTATTCACTTTTAATATTTATTTTGATTGAAGAGTAGGTGGAACTAATTTGAAATATTTTGAGAATAGGTCCACAAGAGGTTGAAGAAGGAGGTGGGTTCCTCCACTCAAGTTGGAGCCTAGATTAGGTTGTAGCTTTCTCATCCTCAATTTTGGTGCCTTAATCAGTTTGAAGCCTATATTAAGTCATAGCTTACTCATCATTTAATTTGGTGTATTAATCAGGTTGTGTCCTACAGTGAGTTTTTTCTTGCACATTTTCGAGGTTGGTTCATTAATCGGGTTGTATTATATTGCAAGTTGCAACTTGAAAATATTGGGTGTGATTTCCTTCAACAATTTTGTGCTTTCAAATCTATGTAATTAATTGATGAATAAGAAGAAGATGGATTTAGGTTTTCTCTCGTATGGGTTTCCATGTAAAAGCTTGTGTCTCTTGTGTTGATGTGACAACCTTTTGATGTTTTATTGAAGATATGCTAGCTTAATGATGCACTTATTTATTTATTGACGTGATGTGAATGGTTATGATTCATTAATACATAATTTTTAATTGATCAAAAATTGTGAAATGGTTAAATTTCTCTCACATTGATCCCCCCACCCCCACCCCCCCCCCCCAACCCCCCCGAGTGTGATCTTTGGTCCAACAAGTGGTATCAAGGTAGGACATATTTGGAACAATTAACTACTGGAAGGTGGATCCATGGAATCATGGAAACATGTATTTAGATGAAAACTCTGTTATAATACTGGAATTTGAGTTGGAGGGATTTAAGAGAGAATGTAAAATCTTAACAAAAAAACTTGATCAAGTTAATAAGTATATGGGGGAAACAAAAAAGAAACTAAAAGAGAGGAATTAATTAATTACCCATATCAAGGAAGAAGCAGATACAATAAGGTAGTCAACTAAGGAAATTTAAGAATATGTCCAGAACATAATGAGAAACAAAAAGAAATCCTGCAGGTACCACACATTGTTTCATGGTTATTGTTATCTATGTTATGCATTCAGTCATAAGGAAACTGATTGTGGTCATGGAAGAAATTATTTTCAAAATCATATTGAATTCTTTGTATGTCATAAATTTTGACACAAGGCCAGGGATTATAAACTAAATCAAAGAGGGGAAATGATTCCTCTCAAAGTATGGAAAACGAAGGAAGAAAAGTGTGGTCCCATACTATATGCTCAAAAATAAGAGAAAAAGTGGTATGTCAAAATTGGTTTCTCAAGACACATGATAGGGGATCAAAGCAATTTTATCATCATCAAGGATATGGATGGAGGTAAATTTATTTTTGGAAACATTGAATCTACATGAATTACTGATAAAGGAACAATCGACATTAAAAATGGAAGAACCAAATCTCGAGATGTGCTATCTATACAAGGATTGAAGCGTAATATGTTAAGTGTTAGTATTATATGTGATCAAGGTTTTGATGTTATATTCAACTCTAAAATATGTGAAATAGAGAATTCATATACATGTAAGTTGGTACATTAAGCTATCAAAATTAATGGAAGTGTATATATATTCTGGATGAATGAAATATTGAAAAATGTTTTGTTGGAAGGATAGATGAAAGCTGGCTATGGAATAAAAGATTGACACATATCAGTTTTGATAACCTATTAAAAATTACAAGAACACAATTTATCAACTATATGCCTAAAAGTTCCAAGCCTCATAATGGAGTCTACAAAGAATGTCAACATGGGAAGCAAAGGAAAGTCTTCTTAAAGGAAAAAGAGTATTCAACATCCTGACTAATGGAAAATATTCATATAGATCTTTGCGAACCAGCAAAGACCCACACCCTAAAATGTGAGAGATAATTTATGTTTTTTGTTGATTATTTTATAAAAATTACATGGGTTAGCTTTCTTAAACAAAAATATGAAGCTTTTTAAAAATTCAAGAATTTCAAGGTTCTTGTTAAAAATGAAATGGACTTGAAGGTTAAATTCTTAAGGACTATTAAAGGAGGATAATTCACCTCCCATGAATTCAATAAATTATGTGAACCTCATGGCATTCAAAGTAACTTCACTATTGTAAGGAGATCTCACCAAAATGGTGTGGCTGATTGAAAAAAGAGAGCAATCCAAGATATGACAATAATTGTTCTCTTTAAATCTCAACTACTGGATTGATTCTAGGAGAAGTAATTAATGCAACTGTTCATATTTTGAACAAGGCTCAAACCATATTTAGAAGCTCCAAAACTCCTTATGAGCTATGGAAAGGAAGTACAATCATAGTTAAACACTAAAAATTATTTGGAAGCAAATGTTGCATAAAGGTGAATAAAGAAAATATTGGGAAATTTGAGGCCAGGGCCAATGAAGGCATCTTTCTAGGATATTCCGATCAAAGCAAGGGTTACAGATCCTATAAAAAAATAACATGAGAATTTATTGAAAGTATTGATGTAAAAGTAGATGAAACACTTCCACATAATGAATTTGTCCCTCAAGCTCAGCCTAATCCCAATATATTTCAAGAGTCTACATTGGAAGAGCAAGAAGATGAAGAATTTGAAGAAGTTCAAAGAGAATAACATAAACCTATGCACTAAAATAATCCATCCATATATGTACGATAAAATCATCTAGATGATCATATTTTTGGAAACAAAAAATCAAGTGATCAAACTAGAATAAATATTGCAGGTACATCATTTCAAGAAAACATATATTTTTTTCATTTATGGAGCCACATAATTTTGTAAAAGCTAGAAAGCATGAGAATTGATTCAAGGCCATGGATAATGGTTTGAACTAGATTTAAAATAATTATACTTTGGAATATGTTCCAAGACGAAAGGAAAAAATGCAATTGGACCCAAATGGGTGTACAAAAACAATCTTGATGAATATGGACATGTTATAAGAAATAAAGAAAGAATTGTATGCAAAGGTTATACACAAGCAGAAGGCATTGATTTTGATAAGACATTTTTCATGTGACTTGTATGGAGGCTATTAGAATGTTTTTAGCCTTTTATTGTTTCAAAGGATTCAAATTAGATTAAATGGATGTAAAGTTACCATTTCTAAATGGAGAATTCAAGGAAGAAGTCTATGTGGAACAACCAAAATGATTTTAGCTAATCGAAGTCAAATATTTTGTATGTAAACTAAATAAATCATTGTATGGTTAAAGTAGACTCCCAAAGCATGATACTCCATATCTGATAATTATATTCATCAACAATGTTTTAACATAGGCCCAGTCGAAAGTAATCTCCAAATAAAAAATAAATCAGGCAACATTATGATCATTATTATCTGTGTGGATGTTATTATCTTTGGTAGTGATGATGATTCCTTGAGTAAGAATTTTGCGAACAATATGCAGAAAGAATTAAAAATGTCCATGTTGGGAGAATTATCATTTTTTCTCAGACTACAAGTAAATCAGTCTCAGAAATACATATTCATATATCAATCCAAGTATCTTAATGAAATATTGAAGAAATTTGGAATGGAAAATTGTGCCATGGTAAGCACTCCTATGGTTACAGGATGTAAGCTTAGAAAAGATGATGAATCTAGTTAAGTGGGTAAAACTATGTACAAATTGATGATCGAAAATATTATTTATTTGGCAACATCAATACTGGATATTATGAAGGATGTGGGACTGGTAGGTAGGTTTCAATCATATTCAAATCATGTTAGGTCCCTATATTACTAGTATAGTCCCTTATTGTTATTAGTGTAACCCCCTTATTGTTATTATTGTACCCTTGTAACCCGCATTTTGTTATTATTTTGCCCTTAAATTATTATTGTTAGGTCGGCTAGGATTACATTGTGGCCCACTAAGATTACATTATGGCCACATGGACTCATATATATAGAAAGGAGGTTTTGTAAATTGTATCATCCAAGAATTGTTCATTTATGTAATGTATTGGAGGTTTCCCCCTCGAAGTGGCTTATTTTTAAGGTGTTGATATCTCTTCTCTTCTATTTTTGGAGCTGGTTACACAACATTTGGTACCAGAGCTTTGGATTCTAGGGTTTCGCTGCTCCAAACAGGTCATCGTGGCATTTTCGCTATAATGTTTTTTATATGAAGTTTCAGAAGCTGAAGTTTTTAGGGTGTGAAGCCGAAATCCTGAGGCACATCATAAAAACATTTCATAGCTTGGTTCGCAATATTTTTGGAGATATGATCTGTGGAAGTTAGGTCTTTTTTCATGCTCCTAAACAGGTCAACGTGGAATTTGCGCTATAACGTTTTTTTCTACAAAGGTTCAGAATCTGAAATTTTTAGGGTGCAAAGCTGAAATCCTAAGGGAACTTGTCAAAAAAATTTAGAGCTTGGTTCGCAATATTTTCAGAGATATGATCTGTGGAAGGTAGTGATTTTTCTAGCTCCTGAATTTCATCTCAAAGAGGTGATCGTGGTAAAATATCCATAACTCTTACTCTGAGCATCGGATTGGAGCACCGTAAAAATTGATCACAAGTACATAGACTTTAGTTTCTTGGCTATCAATTTCAGAGCTGAAGGACGAAACAATGACACGTGGAAAGTCGTACAAGTTCGCTCTACTGAACCATTCCATAATTAGGTCATTGTGGGAGATTGGACACAACTTTGTCTTGGAGAATCCAAATCAGGTCAGACCTGTGGCATTCAAAATAGAACTCAGAGTGCTACGTCGGTACCAAAATTCAAATGTTGAAGTGATACAATCACAGAGATAATAAAATTTCAATATCGACCTCCTCAAAAGAAAGAAAAAGGTGTGTATTTTTTTTTTTTTCCGAATTGCATAAGTCTTGTTTGAAGAATCAATTTGAATTGATTCCAAGGGAATATTGTATAATATATATCAGTATTGGATTCTAAAAGATGCTCGATAAAAATAATTCAACCTAGTCGAAGTTCTTTCTCTGCTCCTGTAGTATTGTTACACAAGAAGGATGGATCATGGCGAATGTGTCTGGATTATAGGGAGCTCAATAAGCTCACCATTAAAGACAAATTTCCCATTCCTGTGATTGATGAATTATTGGATGAATTACATGGAGCAATTTATTTTACCAAGTTGGATCTTCGTTCAGGATATCATCAAATTAGAATGAAGACTGAAGATATTCTAAAAACAACATTTCAAACTCATGAGGGTCATTATGAATTTTTGGTCATGCCTTTTGGCCTTACCAATGCACCTTCTACATTTCAAGGGTTGATGAATTCCATTTTCAAACCCTCCCTTAGAAAATTTGTGCTAGTATTTTTTGATGATATACTAATCTACAACAGGTCTTGGAAGGATCATGTTCAACATGTTGACAGGGTGCTCAAACTATTGCAGGAGAAACAATTATATGCAAAAACATCCAAATGTTTTTTTGGAGTACAAGAGGTGGAATATCTGGGTCATATTGTATCTCACGAGGGTGTTAAAGTAGACCCTAACAAAATTAAAGCCATTAAGGAATGGAAAGTCCTCACAACCATAAAGCAGTTGCGAGGATTTCTCGGGTTAACAGGGTATTATCGCAAGTTTGTTAAGAATTATGGGAGAATAGCAGCACCTCTAACAACATTATTGAAGAAAGATGCATTTTCATGGACTCCTGAAGCAACTAAGGCCTTTGAACGTCTTAAAGAGGCAATGTGCCCAGCACCGGTCTTAGCTACACCAGACTTCACAAAAACCTTTATTGTGGAATGTGATGCCTCAGGAAATGGAATTGGTGCAGTTTTAATGCAGGAAGGAAGACCCATTGCTTTTGAAAGTCGTCCAATCAAAGGAAAGTATTTACAAAAACCTATTTATGAGAAGAAAATGTTAGCAATACTACATGCACTAAAGAAATGGCGAACTTACCTAATGGGAAGACACTTCAAGGTAAAAATTGATCATGATAGTCTTAAACACTTTTTGGAACAAAGACTATCTTCAGAAGAGCAGCAAAAATGGGTCACAAAGATGTTGGGCTATGACTTTGAAATAATCTACAAAAAAGGAAAGCTTAATGTTGTTGCAGATGCACTCTCAAGAAAGAATGAAGAGGTGGAAGCATTGCTTTGTGCCATTTCTATTATCCAACCGTATTGGATAACCGAAGCAAGAGATGAATGGAAGAAGGACAAAGATGTATGGACACTCATTCAAAAGTTGCAGCAAGATCCTAGTACATCTGATACATTTAGTTGGAAAAATGATTCCTTATGGTCCAAAGATCGCTTATATCTTTGTAAGAATTCCCAACTAAAACAAAATATTCTTCTGGAATTGCACACTTCTCCTTTAGGAGGACACTCGGGATTTTTAAAAACTTACCACAGGGTGAAGAAAGAATTTTTTTGGGATGGCCTTAAATCCGATATTCAAAATTTTGTGGCGGAATGTTTGGTTTGCCAGCAGAATAAAGTGGAAACAATTAAGACCCCGGGACTTCTACAACCTTTATCCATTCCAAGTCAACGTTAGGAGGAGATTTCAATGGATTTTATCACAGGTTTACCTAAGTCTGAAGGAAAGAGTGTCATCATGGTGGTAGTTGATAGACTTACCAAGTATGCACACTTTTGTGCATTATCTCATCCATTTAAAGCAAGTACAGTTGCTACTACATTTATGGACAAAATTCAAAGCTACATGGAAGCCCAAGGGTTATTGTGAGTGACAGAGATCCCATTTTTACTAGAAACTTTTGGACGGAGTTATTTTCTTGTTTGGGTACTCAATTAGCTCATAGCTCATCTTATCATCCTCAATCTGATGGTCAAACTGAGATAGTAAATAAATGTTTGGAAGGATATCTTGGTTGTTTTGTATCTGATAAACAAACACAATGGGTCAAGTGGTTACCTCTTGCTGAATGGTGGTATAACACTTCCTTCCATACTGCAGCAAAAATGACCCCATTTATGGCACTTTATGGATATCATCCACCATCCATCACATCATATTTAAGGAAAAATTCGAAGGTTCAAGCAGTGGAAGATCACATCGAGCATCAGCAAGAAGTTCTCCAACTCTTAAAGGATAACCTGAATTTGGCACAAAATCGAATGAAACAACAGGCAGATCAACATCACAACGAGAGAAGTTTTTATGTAGGAGATTGGGTATTTTTACGGCTACAACCATACAAACAAATGTCCCTCAAGCAAGCTAAGAAAGATAATAAATTATTTCCAAAGTACTATGGTCCTTACAAGGTGTTGAAAAATATTGGTACTATGGCATACAAATTGGAGCTTCCTGCTTCTTCGCGATTGCATCCAGTTTTCCATGTTTCATGCTTAAAGAAGGTTATAGGTGAAAATATTCCAGTTCAAACAATATTGCCAAAACTTGATGAGGAAGGAAAAATCATATTGGAACCTGAAGCGATCACGGAAACAAGAACTTGAAAGCTACGTAATCGATCAAATTCAGAGTATCTGATCAAGTGGAAGAACTTACCCACTAAAGATTCTACATGGGAGGGTGAGAAGTTTATACAGAAGCACCCAAAGCTACTCAAGCGTTGAGAAAAACACTTTTTTGAAGGAGAGGGGCATGTTAGGTCCCTATATTACTAGTATAGTCCCTTATTGTTATTAGTGTAACCCCCTTATTGTTATTATTGTACCCTTGTAACCCCCATTTTGTTATTATTGTGCCCTTAAATTATTATTGTTAGGTCAGCTAGGATTACATTGTGGCCCACTAGGATTACATTATGGCCACATGGACTCATATATATATAAAGGAGGTTTTGTAAATTGTATCATCCAAGAATTGTTCATTTATGTAATGTATTGGAGGTTTCCCCCTCGAAGTGGCTTATTTCTAAGGCGTTGATATCTCTTCTCTTCTATTTTTGGAGCTGGTTACACAACAGATGATGATTCCTTGAGTAAGAATTTTGCGAACAATATGCAGAAAGAATTAAAAATGTCCATGTTGGGAGAATTATAATTTTTTCTCAAACTACAAGTAAATCAGTCTCAGAAATACATATTCATATATCAATCCAAGTATCTTAATGAAATATTGAAGAAATTTGGAATGAAAAATTGTGCCATGGTAAGCACTCCTATGGTTACAGGATGTAAACTTAGCAAAGATGATGAATCTAGTTAAGTGGGTAAAACTATGTACAAATTGATGATCGATAATATTATTTATTTGGCAACATCAATACTAGATATTATGAAGGATGTGGGACTGGTAGGTAGGTTTCAATCATATTCAAAAGAATCTTGTGTAAATTTGATTAAAATAATATTTAGATATTTACAAGGCACTACAAATTATGGCTTATGGTATCCTAGAGGAATATATCACACTCTTAAAGCTTACACTAATGTAGATTGACTTGGAAGTGTGGACTGTTTTGTGGATAAATTCCTTCTCCAGAAAAAATAAATCTGCCTATACCTAGTGGCTTAGTCTAGAAACAACTAAGACAAAAATACAATACTTTCCTGCGATATGTTTGAAATATGGGTAGAAAAACCTACTTGGAATCAAATGTGAGATTCCTCCTTCTCCCAACTTTTTAGCTCTAGCTCCCACTCCAATTTCTATAAGTGGAACCTGAAAATGATCCAAAACAAGAAAAATAACCAAAAAATACAAATAAAATATAAAAACAAATCTAAAGAATAAGTCAAGGAATCATTTTCTACATATGCATAAATAAGACATAAGTATAAGAAAAACAATGCACTTTATTATTTATAATGACATGAAAATATTACAACCCTTGTTGGCCTTGACCTTGTGAGTCTCTCCCAACTATATTTTCCTCCCTTTTCCCCAATAATAAGCCTTCAATCACACCACAATCAAATGGATGTATTATGGACCTATAGAAACAAATGGGTAGCATAAAGGCATAATTCAAAGTCTCCAAAAGCCAACCCAAACTCTATGGGAGGCAATGAATTTATAGGGTAAATGAGATGGTTTTGGATTTACCATTCTAGGGCTTAGATCCACATAAGGGGGAGGTAATTTCTAGGAGATAAGAGATAAGACACCCATATTAGGAGTTCTAGATCTGATCCAACAGTAAATAGTTAAAATCACTTCTAAAGCTAATAGAGAGAGAAACTTCAAAAATAATTTTTATTTTTCCTCATTTCTAGGTGTTCATCACACGTTTTGGGAAATCAACCTGCATTGGCTAGCGCAATTTCCATGTGTGAAACATGCATCAATGTGGTTTTTCCTAAAGGTAAGTGCGATGACCCACACAATTAAGGTTTTTAGCCAATTTAATCTAGGATCCTTGTAAATTCTGGAAAGGGGATGTTTTGGATTTGTAGGGGATGATTGCAAAGTGTAAATGGATGATGAAATATCTGGGTTCAAGGCCATTTGGTTGAATGCAAAAAAATTACTTGTAACAAATTCCCCCCTAAATTACAAATTAAAAATATGTGGTTGAGGACTGAAGTGATTTACTATGTGAAAATTCCATATCAAGAATCAATTGGTTGAGATCATCAATTGATTGTTATGATACATTATCATCATGATATCATCACTGAGGTTGGCATACCCATACTCAACATATAATCCATTTTACATGTACAATGATAAAGTTCACGTCCATTGATTACATATAGTGGACCCATGTTTGGATGATTTTCCGTATGACCATAGCCATCATACTTTGTAGATCTTGTATGAATCCTAAAATTGCAGCCCAATGGATGAAACTAGATCTGAGGTCTTCTACCTCGTCACTAGATAGTACCAATATAACCATGTGAATATATGTGTTGGATTCGAACATGGTAGACACCATTTGATTACCATGCAATGATGAAAGTAGTTAACATATGGGAGCGAAACTACCAATAATGATAATGGCCCTCAAGATACTAAGCACAATCTATGAAATGTGAACAAATGAGATGAAGTTGAACACCTCACAGAATCTTCTGGTTGAAAGCGAGGATACTTACCATTGAAGTATGCAAGTTCAAAGGCACAGAAGGGAGTTTCTAAGTCAAATTCCTAAATAATGTGTTGATTTTGATAGGAAACGACTCATCCCAGGAGGGCCTTAATGTATTCCCCTTCAACGATATGAAACATGTATCAAGATTTGAGACAGAATGTGATGATCAAGAGCTAGTTCAGGGGTGGAAGACATGAAATAAGGCTTAATGTATTGTAGCAGATGTCAACTAAGGGTGGAATGTGGAATTTATCTTGAGCATGTCAGTGATTCTTATATGGAGTTGGCAGCATTGACTCAAATACCCATCATGAAGGTTTTCAATAAGGTGTGATCAACAAAGAGGCCAAAAAATTCCCTAACCCAAAGCAGTCATGGACATGAAAGAGTTTCATGTTCAAGAGTGAATCACTGCTATAAACATGTTTTTATGTGATATTTCCCCAATTTCCCCGCCATTTATAGCAAGTGCCTCTTTATTTTTGACAAGCTTGAGGAGGATAACATATGCTTGATCTATAATTTCATCCTTTAGATGAATCCTTTTGATATTTTTAATGAACCTTGAGATGGAATAGTTCAATCTCATCATGCTTGACAAGTCCTACATTTTTTATGTTTTTATGAGTCTAGTGAAGACATAACTCGAATCCTTTTTCATATTTAGAGAGTTTGAAAAAGAGGCGAAAAATAAAACTCCAAGAGGTTCCTTTCCATAAATTTAGCCCCTTGAGGCCAAAAAGGCATAAAACAATACACAGAAGAACCTTTTAGTAATGCTTGACTAAAGTATTTATTTTTCATAAATAGTCCATCCAGTCTAGAAAAATGTTAAACTTATACTGGAAATATGTCCTTTAATTTACTTTATCAAGTTTGAAAGAGACAAGTGCTCGAAAACCTTTTAATATTTTTGGAGTCTGAAAAGATCTTAAAGAGAACTTCTCCTGGAGGAGCAAGTGGCATAAAGGGTAGAAACTAGTTCTGGTCATGATGGAAATTCTCAAAACATATAGAGGTTAAGAGGCAGGCTGTTAATACCACTCGTTGCAGTGGTTCATTAGGAAAGGATAAAACAGCAAGTGAAAGTGAATAATCAGCCAAAAATTTGGTGATGATGGTAAGAGAAAAGAAAGTCTCATCTTGCAAAAATAGGTTTATAAAAATTAGCATTCACGAGGGATAAAGTGTGGAATACTTCCAGGGTAAATCCACAAATATGAAAAAGAAGAGGACGAGGAGCTTAGGTTCTAGGTTGTGGCGATTCAAAAGGAGGGATTCCAAAATGTAATAAAAAATATTGCATGGATACCAAGAGTAAGCTTGGAATAGGTTTCATTTTTACACAATCTTGAAATAGAGAAAAAATATGCTTGAGAGTGGTGTCATTTTTACACAAGCTTGAAATAGAGAAAAAATATACTTGTGATAAGTACTTTTCCCCTAGCATAACAATAGAGACATGCCCCCCCCTCCTAGATTTGTTTCATCTGAAAAATCTTCCTATTGATTGAGATAGACTGTTGGTTAATGATGGAAATATATTCACTAGGAAGGAAGGAAGAGGATCATGTGATATGGACAGATGAAATAAAGGTGAGAAAAAAAAGAAATATGTTCATATGTTTTTTTCTTTTTTATGCAATCTTGAAACATAGAAGAAAATATGCTCGAGGTGAACTATTTCATTTTTTAATGAGCTTGATACAACAAAAGAACTATTCTCCAAGTGAACTGTTTCACTTTTTAAAGAGCTTGAAATAGTAAAAGAATCATGATCAGGGTACCTTGTTTCATTTTTTAACGAGCTTGGAACAAGAAAAGGAACTATGCTCATGGCACCTTGTTTCATTTTTTACTGAGCTCGAAAAAAGAAAAGGCCCAACTATGCTCATGGAACTTTGTTCATAACCCTGAGGAGGCCATGGATTCTAGGAGGTTTTCATTATATTGAAGAAAAATTCTCTGGAAGGAATCAAGGGTTCCAAAAGGGGTAGGAAGATTAGGCTCCAATGCCCCCAGTAAATGATTCACCATATCACCTATTGGATATAGGTCAAAACAAATTAAGAAAAAAGTGAGAAGCTCTTCTTCATAATTAACCTGTGATGGGGGATACCACTTTCATATTACAAACATTTAGGGAAGTTGGATGATTGGCAGTCAAATCAGGACCAACGAATGAAAGTCGATCAATAGTTACGGTTTTCTCACGATGCAGGAAAGACATCACTCAAAAGAGTGTGGACATGAAAACATTCATAGCATAAACGTAGTCTTTCCTCAAAAGCAAATTGAAATCCAAAGGGCCTTGGACTACCATAACATCAACATATACATTTTTTTTCTTTTAAGGAAATAGTCAACTAAGGAAGGATCCCTAAAGGTTGTCTGGTTCTGTTAAAATATAATCAATTATGGGTTATGGACACAAGCTAAGGGGAAACCAAATCTTTCCAAGCAGTCAAAGAGAATATGATAACAAAATATCCCTCATCTATAATAGTGAGACAATTTTTTTATCACAAGCCTTCACCATGATTTGGAAGGGCATGTACAAAGGGATACAAGGCTCTATCAGTTAATTCCAATCAAAATAAATGACCTCATTACTTGGAGGGGGTTATGTGAGAATGGGAGAAATGTCCCCTTGTTCAATGGGATCTAAATAAATGAGAAGAAAATGAGCGGTATGAACCTCACTCTCTATAGGAAAAGTGCAATCAACAGAAGGTGGAATCAAGTCAACCATTTTCTCAACCAATGTTTGGTTGGGAACAAAATCATGGGATTCATGTTCATGGAGAGTGGGATTGAGTGAATATGGATTCAAATCGACCACTTCATCAACAAGTGAAGTATTTGGGGGAAGATTTCAGTATCCAACTGGAAGTTTCTACAGAGAATTAGTGTGGCTTTCCAAAACTTTGTATGTTTCATCCATATAAGGGTAGAGGTTAATATGATGATTCCTTTTACATAGCTTACAAGAAAACTTAACTTTGCCCCTATTCCCAGGAACCTTATTATCACTAGTTAATGGTTTATCACCAACATGATCTCTAGAGCCTGACAACAAGGGTTGATGTGGACCAGTGAACCACACTTGTAATAATTTGGGAATACCAGATCAATATATGAGAAGGTGATCACCCTTGCAAATATTTCAATTGAATTTAACTTTACGGGGCTTATTAGAAGATTTCTTGACATTAGTTACATTCATAGCAATGGATGCTTGGTTTCCCCCTTGATTATTTTTATTCTTCTTCTTCTTCCTTTTCTTCTTATTCTTAGCCTCCTAATTACTAGCATCAAGACTATCACCAAGATAGTAAGAATAAAGGGATGAAGAGACATTGGGTGAAGAAGGAAAAGGGTCAACTTTAGGATCAATGTGAGGTTGATGTTGTTCGGGTGGAGGACTTGGATGTGAAGCAGTATGGACATTCAGAACCAAGGAGCTTGAAAACAAACAAACTGGTAAACCTATGGTAAATCTAGGAAGGGAAAATGTACCATATAAGTAGCACCCATATTTCCAAAAGAGGGAAAAGGACCAGGATTCCAATTAGAGGGGTTTCCTTGATTAGCAGACTTTAGAAATTTTTCCATCAGATTCAACCTAAGGTCTTCTACCTCCAAGTATATTTTGGAAGTACCCAATATGGTTACCAAATTTGTTTGTGGATGAATTCCTTTTGTGGAAATAAGAAATCTCCCTAGACCTAGTGGCTTAGTCTAGAAATAACTAAGACAAAAATATGATGCTTTCCTTAGAGATGTTTGAAATATGGGAAGAAAATCTTCTTGGAATCCGATGAAAGCTTCCTCATTCTCCCATCTTATTAGCCCCAGCTCCCACTCCAACTTCTATAAGTGGAGCCTAAAAATCATCCAAAAAAATCAAAAGACCCAAAATATACAAATAGGATATACAAAAAAAATATAAAAAAGAAGTCAAGGATTCATGTTCTACATATGAATAAATAACAAATAATTGTAGGAGAAAAAATTCACTTTTGTATTAATAATGCCATGAAAATATTATAGCCCTTGCATGCCTTGACCTTGTGAATATCTCCTAGCTATATTGTCCTCCCTTTTCCACAATATTAAGCCTTCAATCACACCTCAAGCACATGGATAGATTACAGACCTTTAGACACAAATGAGTAGCATAAAGGCATAATTCATAATCTAAAAAATATAACCTAGACTCTAGGGGAGGTAGTGATATTATAGGGTAAATGAGGTGGCTTTGGATCTACCATTCTAAGGATTAAATCCACATAAGGGGGAGTTAAGTTCTAGGAGATAAGAGTTACGACCTAAATATTATGAGTTCAATATCTGATCCAACAATAAATAGTTAAAACCACTTTCAAAGCTTCTAGAGAGTGCCACTTCAAAATTAATTTTTATTTTTCCTCATTTCCAGGTGTTCATCACACTTTTTGGGAAACCAAAATCCATGAAACAACATAGTTTCCATGTGTGCAACCTGCATCATCATAGTTTGTCCTAGAAGTAAGTGTGATGACCCAAAAAATTAATGTTTTTAGCCATTGTAATCTAGGATTCTTGTAACTTTTAGAAATGGGATGTTTTTCGCTTTGTAGGGGATGTTTACAAAGTGTAAATGGATGATGATAGATCCACGTTCAGGGCCATTTAGTTGCATGCAAAAAATTGAACTGTAACATGGATGACAACAAAAGTAATAGTACAGGAGAATTCTTTCTTTGAAAATGTTTGGTCTCTTCGCCCAACAAAAAACAATCTTTTGTCTCTCTATCCATTGTAGAAGCAAAATATATTTTTGTAGTTGCATGTTGTACTTAGATACTGTTGATGAAGAAAAAATTGAGGGATATTCAAGAGCATAATGATAAACCCATAACTATCATGTGTGATAACACCAATATAATTAATATCTTGAAAAATCCTCTCATACAGTAAAAAACAAAATACATCCCCATCAAATATCATTTTTTTGTGAGAACAAGTTGTAGATAATTCAGTTACTAGAATATATTCAAACTAAGGAACATATTGTTGATATATTTACCAAGCCTCTCCCAAGTAAAATTTTTTAATACCTCAAACAAATGATGGGAGTGGTCTCTTCGTCACAAGAAATTTTATCTTGTTAACATTAGCCAACATTACAAAAGGTTATCCTCCATCCCATGACAAAAGGAATATGTATAGCAATATCATAGTTGAATTGGTAGCTTGGTCTCAGGGTGAGACTTTGAAAGTATAGGAACAATTATGAGAAGGATACTTCGAATAGGTCCACAAGAAATTGCTTTATATCTAGGAGGAAACATGGTTCTTACAAGTCCATAGGATCATACAAGAACAACTCAGGATGCATTGGAAACATGATCATAGAGACCTTGTTTTCATCCATGAATATGGTAGTATTGATAGACATATGTAACCCTTTTACATTGATGTCAAAGGGAGAGAGATTGCAGACATTTTTACATACTTTGAATCTGAGCAGAATGGAGGCATATTTGCAGTCAACCAGGGGGATTTCTCAGCAATATGTTAGGGGTAGGCTTGATGTATATCTAGGTTGGCTGAAAGGCATCAATGAGCATCAATTTCTGATGGCGTTTCCATCAATGAAAAATGGGGATATTTTTTCACATAGTGTTGTCATTAATGACAAAAATATGTCATTGGTGTCAAATTGAATGTCTAAGACAAACAAAACATCATTCACAGGTCATAGGAAGTAGTATGACAACTGGACATCTTTGTAAAACCCTTGGTATACTCCCCCTGATTTTTGTATGTATTTATACTATGATTATAAACAATTATAAATTTATTTGAATGGCCTGAAGAGTGGGACCACAAATCCATGATATGAGGGGGGAAAGGAAGAATAACTTGAGTGGTGTTAGATGTCATCATTTCTTAATCAAATGAATAGTTTGAAACAAAGATCTGGAAGAACTTTCCATTAGGAACATGAAGAGACACACAAGAAAAAGGATAAAAAGGCATCTAAATAGTAATAGGTGGTTGGATTTATGTGGAATCAAAGAAGTTCGAGGATTGAATTAGATTCTTGGGAAATGAGCCAAACTTGTGACATGGTTTCCATCTGAGTTTTCTTAAAAAAACCCCTTGGATCATGGATTAGGATCAGGGGTGACTGCTGCAAGAAATACAGGTTGTAGCTAGTCTATGGTTGGGTGAAAAATTGAAGTCCCACCTTGGGTTTCATCCATTATTAAATCTCATATTAGTCACTATTAATTGTGATCTATGAATATGATGATTAGATCTTTATTGAAATTAATGCATGGCTATGTGATAATTTTGCATGGTTGTAGGAAAATGTTGCATGGGATAAATAGGAAAAATTCCTTGAATATTCTATGAATTGTATTGAAATTATACCTTGAGGCTCTAAGAAAAATGTCTTGATTTTTATGTGCAAGTTAACATGTTGCGTGTGGAAATTTAGGGATTTCTTATTACAATCGCTCACATTTTTTCTATAACTTTTCTTCTAGGAGGTTCTAGAAGCCGAAAATTAGACCATGGTGAGGCGAAATCCTTTCGATCCTCTGGTCCATTTTTCAAATCTTGGGTGATGAAATTTCAGGAAATATGATCATAGGAAGTTTGGCTCCATAAATGCATATTTAAACATGTCATATTAGAATTTCCTCTATAAATTTTCTTCTAGGAGGTTCTAGAAGCTGAAACTTGGACTATAGTGAGGGGAAATCCCATTAATCATCTGTCCAACTTTCGGATCTTGGGTCACAATATTTTATGATATATGATCAAAGGAAGAATAACTTCTTTAATGCTCCTAAAATCGTGATTTAAAAAAATACGTTGGAATTTATGCTATAACTCTTCTTCTCGAAGGTTTCAAAAGTTAAAACTCTGACCATAGTGGGGAGAAATATTTCTAATCATATGGTCCAACTTTTAGATTTTGGTTCATGATATTTTAGGAGATAAGATCATAGGAACTGAATCTTCCTAAATGCTCCTAAAATCAGGCATCATATTGGTCATGTTAGCATTTTCGCCATAAAGTTTTATCTAGGAGGTTACAGAGCTTGAAAATTGAACCATAGTGAGGGGAACTCCCACTAATCATTTGGTTCAGTTTTTTGAACTTGGAATAATTTAATTTAGGATATATGCGATGAGGAATTTTCTATATTAGTTTTCATGCAAAGTGTTTGAGGAAATGGCTAAATGGTAATTATTCATTGCATACCAATTGTTTCATGAAATTCCCCAATGAAAATTTTGTTTTTTGGATTGGGATAGTATCGTTGCATGATAGTATTTTTGTAGTTTATATAAAACTATTTTCATGCAATGAATTTGAAGAAATGTGCTAAATTTTTTTATTACAATTTTCATACAAACTATTTAATAAAATACCTCAAAGACCAAAAATCAAAGGTTGCATGATTGAGTGATATATTTTAGTTATTATGTTATAAGTGGAATTAGAGGAATGTTTTTTATTTGATTTCATACAAAATGTTTGGTAAAATATTATATAAGAAAAATACTACTTAATTGGTTGTATACAAAGTATTTGAATAAAGGTTTACATGTAAAGTGTTTGCAAAAATTTATGAGAGATGAAAATTAGGTTTATGCAACTATGGTTGGGATAAACTTAGCATGTTCATGTGATAAAGTGGTATCAAAGCTTGTTGTAAAGTTCATAAAAGGAAAAAAAATTGGGTACCTTGTATGTTCTATAAGTCATTGAGGAAACTAGGTACAAAGTGGTATGGGAGCTTCCAAGTTCAACACTTGGACTGGATGGGCTCTATGAAAGATGAAATGAAGAGAAGAGGTTCTACATTAGACCTTTGGAGATTAAAAATTTGGAACTCTGTGCTATTTAAGAATTATTATTTGTTGGGTGCAAGTGTTTGTTGTTTGTTGAATTTCGCTAGTGATTATTTATTACATGCATATGTAGTTACGTCAGATTATTTTACTGTATATACAAATACATGAATGTTACTTAAAGATTAATTTGAGTTGATGCAACAAGATAAACATGCAAAATGTTGACAAGATTCCCAAGAGCGGCCCAACAAGATTGAAAAATTTCATGACTGAATGATGTAGTCAAAATTATTAGGGGGAATATCTTAACTTATCTCTTGCTAGCTTATACTTTTCATTGATTTTTGAGAAGTTGTCATAAGCTGATTAATAATAGTATAGGAATAATAAAATGCAAGAGATTAAATAGTTTATAGAGGCATGTATGTCAAATATATATTGAATAATGATATGCCAAGATGCATGGAGGTATGCTAGGTGCATACAGTAATGGATGTGTAGGCATAAGGATATTGAGTAGTATGTTTTCACAACGTGATTAATATGAATAATACTAGTTAATGATAAACATGTAACCATGAGCAGGTTGATAGCACAATTGGGAATCCAATGAAAGTGTTTGATTTATAATTGGGAAACCAATGCTATGGAAAATAAGGTGTTGATGAAATCTTGTCAAAGGTGTGACACCTATGCCTGTTGATATGCATGTTGTGACAATGTGGTGAGTGAGTTAATATGATGTTTGCTACCAGTAAGTGGTATTCTCGATATGAGTGTTCTAAAAATGATTGATTATGATTCCTGAACTTTATGCACACTTAAAGTATTGTTGTAATGCTTGATTAAGTGCATGATATGAGTATGTTCTTATGAGTTTGCATGAAGGAATGATAATGTTTTAAGACAGTGGCACTAATACATCATGTGTTGAGACAACGTATATGCGCAGGAGTGAAAGTGGGTGCTATTTGTAGCAATATATTTGATGACTATGAGCTTATTGCGGACTATGTCATGGCTACTTTAACCTTGGTAAAAGGATGATTTCAAAATTTGATGATGCTAGTATTGGTAAAAGGTTGATTTCCAATTTTGTGAAAACATGGTTACAAACATGCTAATATGTATTCCTGATTCTTGGAACATGTGATTGAAACTTGGACTTGATGGGCTCCATGATAGATGAAATGAAGAGCAAAGGTTCTACACTAGACCTTTGGAGATTACAAACTTGGAACTATGTGCTATTTAAAGAATGCTTATTTGTTGGGTGTAAGTGTTTGTTGTTTGTTGAATTTCACTAGTGATTATTTATTACATGCATATTTAGTTACGTGAGATTATTTTAATGTATATACAAATACACTAATGTTACTTAAAAATTGATTTGAGTTGATGTAGCAAGATAAACATGCAAAATGATGACTATATTCCCTAGAGTGACCCAACAAGATTGAAAAAGTTCATGACTGAATGATGTAGTCAAAATTATGAGGGGGAATATCTTAACTTATCTCATTCTAGCTTATACTTTTAATTGATGGTTTGAGAAGTTTTTATAAGCTGATTAATAATAGTATAGGCATAATAAATGAAAGAGATTAAATAGTTTATAGAGGCATGTCTATCAAATAGATATTAAATAATGATATGCCAAGACTCATGCATGGAGGTATGCTAGGTGCATACAGTAATGGATGTGTCGGCATAATGATATTGAGTAGTATGTTTTCATAACATGATTAATATGACTAATAGTGGTTAATGATAAACATGTAACCATGAGCAGGTTGATAGAAGAATTAAGAAGCCAATGAAAGTGCTGCATGTAGACTTGGGAAACCAAGGCTATGGAAAATAAGGCGTTGATAAAAGCTTGTCAAAGGTGACACCTATTCCCATTGATATTCATGTTGTGAAAATGTGGTGGGTGAATTAATATGAATTTTTCTACAAGTAAGTGGTCTTCTCCATATAAGTGTTCTAAAAATTATTGTTTATGATTTTTGAACTTTATGCAGACTTAAAGTCTTGTTGTAATGCTTGATGAAGTGCATGATATGAGTATGTTCTTATGATATTTGAACCAAATGGATATTGGTGGCCACCTGCCTATTCCACTCGGACCCCCACCATTGTTTCTTTTATTTTTTTAGTTTCCTTAATTGTAGCATGATTTACTATTTTTGGCAATTTTTTGAGTCCTCAACTTCCAGAGCTGTTTTGAGGCCCTAAACAACGTTTTTGGGAAAACTGGGGAAAAAAATAAATTAATGTTTTCCACTCAAAAGTTGTAGTACTCGGTTAGATATTTCTAACGAGCTATTGTGCACGTCAAATGAATATCGTGTGCCAAAGTTACGACCCTGGGAAGTTGATATACAAATTTACCCAAATGAGGCCAATAGTTTTGCCGCTTCATCTCCTAGGGTTAGTTTTTTGGATGTTTAGGATTTTCCATTGTTTCTCAATACTAAATTGGCCTTAGAGCTTCATTGTAACATATTTCATAGGCATTTAGCTACCACATCTCTTCTGAGAGATAAGTTTCCATCGCCCGAGCTAGTCTATTTCCATTATGTCTATAAGCATATTTCAATTCTTTGATATTAATGAAATGAGGTGTTATTTCTACTGCATCTCTATATTTGTGGTTATATTTTTACTATGTTGTGTTCCTGTCTAAGTTTGGATCAGTGGTAACAGAGTGGTCTTCTCTTTCTCTTTGTTTCTTTTCATGTCCCTAATGAGGTCATGGTATAAGGAGTTAGGGAATGAACTGGTTGAACCTTTGCATGATCAGCCTTGCAAACCTCGGTGACCTCCCATGGTGGAAGAAAATAAATATGAGGGAGAATGAGATCCTTTCAAGATATTGTTCGAAGAAGCCCTCGAGTGACAAAGGAACTATATGATAGACTACTTTTCCCAGATCCTTCGGCGAATGCCTACATGCGATGCATCTTTGTCCAGAAGTTACTCTGGAGGCGCCACTCCCTTCAAGGTACAAGTCAAATTTTAAATTCCCACATTTGAAGGCCAAATAGATGTAGACGTGGTAGATAGATGGTTAAGTCTATTGGAAGGATATTTTTCAGTTCATTATTTTTCCAATAGGGAAAATATTACTCTTGCACTCCTCAAAGCCACCCCCCAGGTCAAGGACTGGTGGGAAATCTACTGTGAATAGTAGCATATTTTGGGCAGGGTCCATTGGGGTGCCCTCCTTATGGATCATTACCTTGTTACAAGGGCCCACATTATTCAGTTGTAGGATGGTTCAGTGTTAGTTGATGTAGTCATATTCCAAGTGACAGATGCAGACTAGTAGTAGTTAAGTGGTGAGGAGTGAAGTGTAGAATAGCACAATGCAAAGTCAGTAGTAGCACAAATTCTTCATTAGATAGTGCAATAGCTAGTATTAGTTAGGACTCAAGAGATAGATACAGTAGTTTATTCAGTATTTAGGATGCTTCTCAGTTGTAGTAGTTGTGGTTGCAACAACAACATATCAGAGGGAGTTGTATTGCATATGCAGAGCTGGCAGTAATATAGTAGTGTCACCATTAGCATGAATGCAGAATCAGAGTTGCGCAATAGTTGGTGGGCAGTGGTAGACAGTCACATTAGCCAGACATCAGCAACGTAGTAGAGGGTGATATAGAAACAAAGTGTTGTATTAGCAGTGGTGTAACACTAGAACACCTTCCACGCTAACATAAAGTTTTATTTTGTATAGCATCATAGGTGTTCAAGTCTCGAACATTTATGGAGATACTAAAGCATAGAAGTTCCCCATAACCCAAAAATCATTTCTGGAAATTCCACCTAGAAGTGTCTCAATTGTATTTTTCAAGCCAGGAGGTAACTCCACTATGCGAATTCTTATTTTGCATTAAGGGTGTTCATAAATATATACATGGAGGGAGAGAATCTTGGGCTTCATCCCCTAGTGTCTCTTCATATTCCAACT
The DNA here is from genome assembly GCA_034641835.2 of Pinus albicaulis. Lineage (NCBI taxonomy): Eukaryota > Viridiplantae > Streptophyta > Pinopsida > Pinales > Pinaceae > Pinus > Pinus albicaulis. Next base: position 1,244,873,902 of record CM076583.1, read on the forward strand.
CTCCTTATTTTCTATTTATGTTATTTTACATATTCACCCAATCCCAAGGATTAGGTGTCAACATTCTCCTCCTTAATCTGAAGGGATGTTAATGAGTCCAAGAATCATTCTGAATCTTTATAACTTTTCTCTTCCAAGCGCTTTGGTGAAAATGTCTTCAATCTGCTCATTTGTGGAATAATGGCGTAGAAGGATTGTCTTGGCCTCAACATGATGTCAAATTAGATGGTTTTTTGTATTGATGTTCTTCATTCGATCGTGGAACTTTGGTTTCTTGGCCAAATTTATTGCAAAAGTGTTGTCAATGATGAGTGGAGTTGAATGCACTTATTTCTCCTACAAATCTTCCAGAATTTTCCTTAGCCACACAATTTCTTTTGTTGCTTTATATGATACCACATATTCTTCCTTAGTTGTGGAAACTGTTGGAAATGATTGTTTGTATGATCTCCAGGAGACAACTCCTCATCCAAGACTCATGCAATAACCTGAAGTAGATACCCCAGTTTATTTTTCTCCACCGAAGTTTGAATCAGAGTATCCAATCAAGCTGAAATCACCCACCTGTGTATACTTGAGTCCAAAGTATTAAGTCCCCTTCAAGTACTTTAGAACCCTTTTTACAGCTGATCAATGTCCCTCACAAGGCTTTTGCATAAACTTGGAGAGGATTCCAACAACAAATGAAATGTCTGGTTTGGTCTTAGTTAAGTAGATGATACTTCCTAAAAGCTTTCTATACTTCGTTGCATCCTCAAATTCTTTTCCTTCAATGGATGTGAACTTCAAGTTCTATTCCATTGGAGTAGTCAAAGGATTTCACTTAGTCATGCCAAACATGTTCAACATATCTCCAATGTACTTCTTTTGAGATAGGAATATAAAATTTAGATGTTGAGTTACTTCAATACCAAGATAGTAGTGAACATAACCCAATTCATTCATTTCAAAACCTTTCCTCAATTCCTTCTTTATGGATGCAATATATCTTTCATTGTTCCCTGTCATAAAAATATCATCTACATACATCATATTATATAAAACTATTTTTCCATATTTCTTGATAAACAAAGTTGCATCATCAAGATCATAATGTTTGAAGTTGAGTTTTAGAATATGCCCAGTTAACTTCTCATACCAGCCTTGCAGTGCTTGCATGAGGCCATACACTGGTCTTTTACAATCTTGCATGCTTTTTTTTCTTGGCCCTTCACAGCAAATCCTTCTAACTGGGACATAAAAAAAAAATCTTTCAAATCTCCATTCAAGAAAGCGTTTTTTACATCCATTTGATGGACTTTGCAACCGTTTTGAGCTGCCAAGGAAAATAGTATCTGGATGGTAGCCCATTTTGTTGTGGGGGGGAAATTATCCTTGTTATCACAAAATTGGACCTGATAGGCTGCTTGATCAGAAAATATTATGTAACTATTTCAAACCTAATATTTTGACTAAGGCTTAGCCTCCTCAGCCTGAGAGGCCTCTCTCAAGGGTTAATGATTTGGATAAAAATATAGATGGCTAACTCTATTTAGGTAATAAATAGATAAATGATAGATGTGGGTTGAGAATCACATTAGCATGTATACATTGGGCTTATGAAGTCAAAGAAATTCAGTAATTCATTGGATCTGCTTAACATGGAAGTTGAGGCATATCAGAGTTTTAGTCATAAGGTACACACACATGAAATTGTAAAAACACATTCATTTCACTTATATAGGAAGTCAAAGCATCTAATAGATGAATTCTGAGTCATATAGATGAACACCACTACAATGAGATATATAAGAGATGCAAATAGAATAGGAAAACACTAAAAATCCTTCTGAATATCAAGTTGGTCAAGTAGAAGATCTATGTATTAGTTGAAAACCAGTCAATTCACAACAAGCACAATTTTGCCAAAAATTTCCAACCCTTGACAAATTCGACCTCTTGGTCTTTAATAGACATCTTACAACATTAGATGATCTACCTCTAGACCAGATACATCGAATTTCTGTTCCTTAACACCTTAGATAATCATAAAACATGGACTCAAATTCTTTATCACTATCTATAACAAACTTATCTATTTGAATTTACATCATTGCCAAGTGTATCATCACATGGTTGAATTTGGATGATGGGCTTCATTTCTTCATGACCACTTTGATAACCTCCACAAAAATAGGAAACAATACCTTGTTTTTTAGACATAAGAACTTTTGCATTCTTTGAACATTCTGACCATCATTTACTCTTTATTTCGTGGTCCTTGGTTGTTGGAAGTTGGCTTCACACGTCCCATAACTCCTCCCTAGCCTCTAGCTATCTAAATCTGCTTTAAACACTGCTCAAAATGTTGTAATGTCCTGCGCTACGAAAACACAATAGTTTCGTAGCACTTTTTGTAGCGTTGCCATTCCAAGTCTTTATCCTCCAAAAACTCAATTCTTTCCTTTTCATCACTTTAATTACCCTTTAATACATATACCATAGAAAATTCAGTTCTTAACTGAGTCTTCAACCCTTTAAAATATGATCAAAATAAGAAATAAAAGTAGCTACAACAGTTTCGTAGCGCTTTTCTGCTTTTTTACACTGAATGCGCTATGAAACTGCTGAGTGTGCAGATTCTTCATAAAATTTCCAAGTGAAAACTGTGTTTTCCTCCAAAACTCAAAACATAACCTGTCCTCAGTATTTAAAATTGTAAACCCACTTCATTCTAGCTTCCTTGAGGTCTTCCTTCTTCATTTACACTTGTTTGAGCTATTGGTTCTTCAATGACTGTCATTTTAATGCCTCTGCTCTTTAATTCATCATGAATTAACTCCAACTGTTCTTATAAATCCTTCACATGGTCTTTAAGTCTTCTACTAGTAGTTCTCAGATGAGAGTTTATTATTCTGACAAATTTAGCTTATTTTATTGTTGGAACTGTCCATTTGAAAAATTGCTCTGTATTACTTAAATTTTTAGAAACAGACTCAACCTGTCCTTCCCACATTGGCTTCGTTCTCTTAAACTGTACTTTTTCGACACTGTACTTTTTCATGGCAGTAATTTCCTGATTTTCCAATTTTAATTTTTCCTCAAGGCACTGAAACTCTGTTTTCTCTGTTACTTTCTCTTTTCCCCTTTTTGTTTTGTTGATTGTATCTTTCACTATGGGTGGTGAGAGGTCAATTATCTCTTTGGATGCTTTAGCTATCTCAGTGGGTATTTGAACTTCTTTGCTAACTTCCATTAATTTCCTAGCATGCCTAGTCATAGGCTTTCTTGCTTGAAAGATGAAACCTACATCTTCCCCCTCAAACTCTAGCTTCTTTGCAAAATTGGCCTTTTTTATCTTATGCTCATCTTCCCCAATGAACTCAGCTTGGACAATGGGTGTTTCCTCTATGTCAATGGCATGAAGAATATCCTCTAGATTCCCCTTTTTTACTGGGTTGTCTTCTATAGCAACTATCTTTCCTTTCAATGCCACTGCTTGGCTTCTAGTTACTCTTTTGGTCCCCTGTTTGCTGACGAATTGTTTCTATTTTGCATCTTTGACAACCTTTGATATTTGTTTTTCAGGTGGGAGAGTTGGTGTATCAAGAATTTGCAATTGCTCTGGCCCTTTCTCAATTTGCTTTCTTGACTTCACTTTTGCAGTTGCTTTTGGTTTTGCAACCATAGCTTGGCTTGGTGGTGCTGTTGGTGACGATGGAACTCCTTTAGCTTTAGGGTTTCTTGCAGGAGTTAGGGTTTCTAGCTCAACCATTTATAAACAAGAATGATGGACAATCTCTGTTTATCTTCTGAAGTTCATCTAAAATTAATAATTTCATTAAGCCATGATGAAATAAGGATGTTTCACTCCCTTCATATTTTTCCTACACCTTATCAGCCATCTTTCCAAGACTCCTATGCAGATAAAAAGGTAAATCAAGTCAAATCTTACCAATGAAGTGTAGAAGAAATTTGAAATGATATGAAAAAACCTTGTGATATCTGCCTTCACAGGTAAAATATTTTTGAATGTTGAGCAGCAGTTTTGAGTAGTTATCTTTGATACAACTTCTAGGGATAGCATTATTAAGGTCCATGCCTATGTGGTCAGGTTTCATGAACTCTTTACACTGCTCAGGTTTCATGAACCCTTTGAACCAGGTTTCTTGTCCTCTTGGTATTTCTGTAAGGGTAGCAATGACCTCTAGTGTAATAGACACACTTAGCATGCCGAGTTTAGTGGCTGTTCCATTGAAATTCATAGCAAATTCCTTGGATACCTATGTGTGATAGCCCTGCAACTTCTCACAAAACCGTAGGCAACCTACTCTTCTAAATGCTTCCATCACTGCTGGAGCTGCAATTATTGCCTTCATGTCTTCAGGTTCATGCCTTAAGCATTGTCCTCCTCTGTGAATTTTTTTTCATCTTCCATATTCTTCAGAAAAGATTTTAGGATCGCTTGAAAAAATCTTTCAGGCTCCCTTGATATGGATGTATCAACCTCACTTGAATAAATTTCTCATCCTCACTTGATAAATATATCAGCCTCGCTTGATATGGGTGTAGTAAAACCTTTTTATGAACCAACCACAGGTTTGGCTTGGCACATAGAGCTCAGGCATTTCGAATGGAGGAAAAAGGATGAGAATGAATAATTAGGAAATATTTTGAAATTTTAAATGTCCTCTCATAACTAAAATGATGCCTCATTCATAATATCTAATGACCATGATGACTGCAAACGTGGGTGTGTACTTCAATTTCATCATTACATGACTCGACATGCCACTATCCTACCCTTTCCCAACGGTTTCTGACATTTTCCAACTCAACTGACAAGACAGTTACAAAACCACGCTTTTGTAGGTTGAGAGTGTCTAATTAGGAAAGATTTTGAAATTTTAAATTTCCTCTCATAACTAAAATGATGCCTCATTCATAACCTATAATGACCATGATGACTGCAAACGTGGGTGTGTACTTCAATTTCATCATTACATGACCCAACATGCCACTATCCTACCCTTTCCCAGCAGTTTCTGACATTTTCCAACTCAACTGACAAGAAAATTACAAAACCGCGCTTTTGTAGCACATGTAGTGTAATTTTTCCTGTTTTCACTACGAAACTATCAGCGATTTCATAGCACAAAAAGAATTTTTTCAATGGGTGGCACTATGAAACTTCGATTTCTCGGCTAATTGGACAGTTTTGATGAAGAAACTTAGGGAAATGAAATGAAACCAAAAATGATGAATGTTTGACATGAAAGAGCTTTAAAGAAGGCTTTATTTGAAACTTAGGATGAGCTTTAAACTATAAAAAATCTAAAACCTTCGCTTGATCAAACCTAAATTGACTCAAAAAACCCTATTTTGATCCATGAAATTTTGTAACCTTGTCAAAATGATGTTTTGAATTTTTTTGGGTGATAACACTCCTCATAGTCGATCCCTTTTCTCTCTGCAAAACCTTTTTCTAAAAGCCTAACTTTGTGCTTGTAAAGTGAGCTATCAACTTTATACTTGTTCTTGTAGACCCACTTGCAGCCAATTAGTTTGGTTCCTAATGGAGGATCAACCAGCTTTTAGGTGCCATTCTCTATCAAGGCATCATATTCATTTTGCATCACTTATTTCCATTCATCATGGGAAGCGGCTTCTTTGAAAGAATTTAGTTCAAAATATGTAGACAAATTTAGTTCACAATCATAAGAAACATCCATATCAACAGGTGAATCATAATCATCTACATCACCTCCATTTTGTCTCGTGTAACTTATTTTTCCTGTCTTTCCAACCTCATGAGGGCAAACATTTTCAAGTGCATTTGTAAGCCATTTTGGAGGATCTTTCTAAGATGGCCCAGGTTGCTCAGTTAACTAATTTGCGGTTGAATCAAGATTTAGTCTCCCAATTCTGTCACTCACATCACTCAAACGGTCGTCCATGGCTGGAGCTTCATGTGGGGGAGAGAGTGTTTCATAAGAAGATTCCACGGATTGATCCAATATAGGAATCCCCCCTTTAGGATGTGGAATTTGATTATCAAATTCTTGAAATGACTTTGCATGCTTGACTATATCCAAGCGATCAAGTTCCGCTCAACAACATTGTCAATCTTGGATTATTCAAGAAAGATGACATCTCTAGATACTACAAAATTCTTATTAATTTCATCATAAATACGATATGATTTGGAGGTATTTGAATACCCCAAGAATATACACTTATGACTCCTTCGAGAATTTTTTTTTCTTTGTTCCTTAGGTATCAAGGCATAATAGGTGGAACCAAAGACCCTAAGATGCTTTACCAAAGGAATGTTGCCATACCACATTTCATAAGAAGTCTAGTTTCTAATTTCATTAGAGGGACACCTATTATTTATATATACAGCACCAAGAACTGCATCATCCCAAAACATCAATTTTACATTATTCAAAAACATCATGGAACTTACTATATTTAATATTTTCTTGTTTATTCTCTCAACTACTCCATTATTTTGGGGATAATAAGGCACGATTGTTTGATGTTTGATCCCATGATGGAGAAGATAGTTTTCAAATTCATTTGAAGTGTATTTTTTTCCATTATTAATGCGAATAGAGCCAATATGTGATTGTGCATCATTTTCAATCCATGCATGAACGTTCTTGCATGTTTGAATAACATCAGATTTCTTCTTCAATAAATAAACCCAACACATTCTGGTGTAGTCATTAATAAATTTCAAAATATATTTATTTTCATTTGCAGAAGGAACAAGTATAGGGACACATAAATATGAATGAATGATTTCAAGTTTTCTATGTGCTCTGTAATTTTAATCATGAAAATATGGTTTGTTATTCTTTCCTAGAATACAAGCATCACATTGCTTAAGTTTCCTCGGAATTGTAGGAAAACTAGTAACACCATTTTACTTCAACAATCGAAGAATTTCATAGTTCAAGTGTCCAAATCTAGCATGCCATAAAAGACTTGATGGAAATGTACCTTCATCATAGTAATAATTGTATGAATTTTTTTTGCACAGGCAGAGGTACATTGTAGCTTGAAAAGTATTTCTTATTTTATCCCCATCATGACAAGTGAGTGATCTCATGCTTTTCTCACCTCAAAATTGACATCAAACATATGAATGGAGTGTTCTTGCTGGAAAATGTGGACCAAAGACAACAAGTTTCTCCTCAATTCTGGGAGATATAGAACATCATGCAGAATAGATTTTGGAAGACCGGGAAGTTTGAGCCTGATTGTTCCAAGCCCTAATGGCTTGAGTTTTGATTTGTCTGTAAAGTATACTTCTCCATCAGTGTTTTCATTAAGTTATTTAAAAAAATATCTTCTAAAAGTTATGTGGAAAGTTTTTCCTAAATCAAGCAACCAATCATTTTTCCAAGAAGAAAGTGAAGTGTTAAAAAAATCTTCATTTACTCCAATATTACAATGGGCCATGACATAATGAGCGAAATCAAGTGCTTTACCTTTCACTTTGTCATGGGTTTTACCTTTGGCTTTATTTCTTTCCTGCTCAATTTTGTCCCAAGGAAACTTACATGTGGATGCATCATTTCCAGCTCGATTACAACGTATGCAATGAAGATAAGACTTTTTTCCTTGAAATTGTATGTCCCCTGCCTCTGAAATTTCTTCTTCCTCTTCCTCTTCAGCCACCTCTTTCTCTAGAAGAATCTTGAGCATGATTCTTCTCTCTTATATGTTCAAGACACAGCTTCTTCAAAATATTGAGGAGTTGTCTTCTTCCTAAAATCCTTTTCTCTCTCATCAAACTTCTTCTCAAGGGAGTCAAAGGTAATCTCCTTGAGATTTCCACTTTCTTGCAATGACTCAATATAATGTAAGTGGGATATACACACACATTCTCAATTCGAAAGAGCCTCTTCCTTATTGGTTCAAGTTCCAGAAAATTCTTATCCCGACACCTTCGAAGAAGCTTCTGGTCATCCAGAATGGGATGAAGCTATGAATGAAGAATATCATTCCTTATTGGCAAAAAATACTTGGGATCATGTTCCTCTTCCAAAAGGAAGAAAATTTTTCAGATGTAGATGGATTTACAAAACAAAGTTTGGCCCCGATGGAAAAGTGGATAGGCATAAAGCCCATCTTGTTGTTAAAGGATTTTCACAAGTTGAAGGCATTGACTATAATGAAACCTTCTCCCCTCACAGGGACATCACTCAATGAACCTCTAACATATCACGTGCGATCATAGCATATTAAAGAATACCCTTAATTTGAGTACATATTGGAAAATACCCCGAAACGTCACATTATTTAACCCCCTACCAATATAAACCCAATATACCTTCCCAATTTAAAAAGCCCCTGCTTTCACTATATATTGTAGGTATCCATTTTTTTATTAAAATTTTTTACACCCCTTTATATTTTTTCATTAACTTTGAGCTCCATTTTTTATACCTGCTAATATAAAACCCCTTTATCCCCTATACATCCCCCAATATATTATGTCATTTTTTCCTCATTATATATACCCCAATATGAACCCACGTGGTATGGTATTGCTCCTGCAGTGAAGCCCCCATGTCTCCCCTATTGCAAAAATGATTCTATCCACCTTTTTCTCTCCCTTGCTGCCTCATTTAAATGGGAATTCCATCATATGGACATTAAATCCATCTTCGTACATGGATATTTGCATGAAGAAATATACATGGAACACCCCCTTGGCTTTATCCTAAACAACTCTAGCCTTGTTTGTTTCCTTAGGAAGTCTCTCTATGGTCTCAAACAAGCTCCTCAGGCTTGGTATGCCAAAATGGATAGATTTCTATTAGATAATGGCTTTTCTATGTGTCATTCTGACAACATTGTCTACACCAAGAAAGTGGGTAAGTCCTTCACCATCCTTGTTCTTTATGTTGATGATCTTATCCTTACTGGTAGTGATCCCAACCATATAATCCATGTGAAGCCTAGCCTCAAAAATAATTTTGAAATGACAGACTTAGGACACTTGCATTATTTCCTTGGTTTTCAAGTCTTGCATTCCAAAGAAGGTAGTACCCTTTGTCAGTCCAAGTATGCCTGTGATCTTCTATGTCACTTTCACATGGAAGATTGTAAGCTAGCCCCTTCTCCCTTTTCATCTGGAGTCAAGCTTTCAGTCACTTGTACTACCCTTGAAGTTGATGCTACCTTATACCATCAAATTGTTGGTAAACTTTTGTATCTAACCCATACCCGTCCTAACCTTTCCTCTATCGTTGGTCTTGTTGCTCGGTTTATGCACCAACCTCATGAAAGTCACTAGAAAGCAGTTAAAAGAATACTTCAATATATTTGAGGTACAGTTTAGTTCGGGATTCATTACAGTATAGGAGCCTCTCCATTGTTGATTGGTTACATTGATTCAAATTGGGCTAGTGACCCTGATGAGTGAAAGTCTACTGCAGGATATATATTCACTCTTGGTTAAGGACCTATTACATGGTCTTGTAAGAAACAAAGTTCCATGTTTCTTTCTTCAATAGAAGTAATGTATCATGGTGCAGTTGAATCCAACAAGGAAGCCATGTGGCTTCGTCAGATCCTGTCTAAATTTGGTCTTCATCAGCAAAATCCAACTACACTTTGGTGTGATAATCAGAGTTCCATTCAGCTATGTAAAGATCCAGTTTAGTGTCAGCGTATGAAACACATTGAGATCCACATACACTTCATCATAAATCTCATTCATGATCATGTTCTTGAAGTGCAGTATTGTCCAACCAATGATCAAGTAGCCGATATCTTTACAAAGGCTCTCACAGAAGTGAAGTTTACCAAACTTTGATCCATGCTTGGAGTTTAGGAAAGTTATCATTAAGGGGGAATAGGCTCTAATGCCTCCTTCCTTCTCCTATTATGTCACCTTTGTAAATCCTTAAATCCTATCCCAAGTTGTTCTTAAGGGGGGATGTTAGGATATTTCGACACATAGGAAATAGGCTTCTTTCATGTCACCTTTGTAAATCCCTCAATCCTATTCTAATTTGTTCTTAAGGGGGAATGTTAGGATATTCCAACACATAGGAAATAGTTAATTATAGCTTGGTCTAGTGTAGAGTTAGGTAAAGTGTGTTTCTTTACTATGTACATTTGTAACTTATAATCTGACGGTCACGATTTTTAGTGATCTGACGGTTCACTCTCTCCTTGGTATTAACGACACTTGATCTATGGCTTAGCACTTGATTGGTCCATGATATCTATTTAAAGAGCATGGAGAGTCATTTTTCCAGTAACCGTTTATGAGAGAAACATATGTAACTTTTCTTTTTATATTAATAAATTTCTTGATGTGGCCGCATTGGCTCAGGCCATGCATTGTTTCCCTCTTCAAGGGTTTTAACCACGTGATATACTGGTGTACTGATTTGTGATCTATTTGTGAGTGGCAACCTTTGGTTTTTGATCTAAGGAACTTACCTTGTAAATTCCTACAAGTGCCTTGACATAAGCTATGAGAGGAATTTCTATTTCAACACCAATTTTTTAAATATCATGCATAATAGATCTTACTTTTGATGATAAAGCAAGAGTGTCATAATTTTTCAATTCAGGGCTGAAGAATTTAATCATCAATTGGAAAAATTCAATTTCAAAGTGCGAGTCATACAATTCTGTCAACTTCTTCAAGGCATCATAATCATTTGAGAATGGTGAAATATGGCAAATCACCTATTCATTTACATATGCTACAATCAAGTCATAGGCCTTGCTATTCTTGTTTTCCCAAATGGAAATCTCCTTATTTGAGGTGGTATTTGCATGTTCAATATCTTTGTCTCCCACACAAACTCCTTTCAAGCGAGGAGGTAAATCCACAATGTGAATTGTGATTTTACATTAATGGCGATCATAAATATATACATGGAGGGAGAGACTCTTGGGATTCATCTTCCAGTGTCTCTTCATATTCCAAATCTCCTTATTTTCTATTTACATTAATTTACATATTCACCCAATCCCAAGGATTGGGTGTCAACAAGATTATTAGCCTATTTTTAAATATTTCCTAAGTCTAAACTTAGGAAAAAGGGTTAATTAATCAGTATTAATTGAGAAAGGTGTGAGTCATCTAGAAACTCACATTGATCCATCCAAATATGATCTCAACCATTTATTAAGGTTTAATATTGGTCGTTTGAGTCCCAATTAGAGATTATAAGAGGAGGTTCATGGGTATATGGAGAACACACACACTTGAGGTTGATTTCCTTAGAGAGTTTTATTTTTATAGAGATCCAGTAGTTTCCTGGAGAGTTCGAGCTTCGAAAGGGAAGAAGAGACAAACAGGGGCTGGGACAATGAGGTCGGAGGAATATTTTCAAGATCCAAAAATTGCATTGCATAGAGGTAGAGATAACCAGATATAGATAACACAAGGGTTGTGCATAAGCCTCTAATACGAAATTCGATTCTGCTGGGGAGAAGCACAGTTTCTGCTCTAGAGATCGGAAATAATTTCCAAAGGCCATGAGAGAGATTTTCCCAGTCAAGAGAAGACTAGATGGCTTGAAGAGAAATTGATTCAAGTATTGCATGGAAGGGACTGCGCAAGGGTCACGCAGGCCTACGCAGAGGCAGTTTGGACAGCTCACTTGGAGCTATAGTCAGAGCCCAAATTTCTTGTAGGGGTGAGGAAAATTCCTCACTAGATTTTTTCCAGTATTTTTCTTTGCAGGATTGCCAGATTTCGGCATCCAGATTGTGCTCAAATTATTTCATTGTTGCTTAATAATTAAAACCCTTATTTATTGCACCGATTTTCCCAAGTTGGGTTTTTTTCTGGGGACATTTTTCCAAAAAAAACTGTGTTAATTTGTATGTGTGTGTGCTAGCATATTTCTCAGATTCCAACGCTATTATTTTCCACAATTTTATTTGTGAAGGCTGTTGTGTGATTAATTCGATATTCACTGTAGAAAATAATTTGTTAATTAATAATAAGTAGAAAAATTAATTCTAGTTGTTTCAATAGGATTTCAGTAGTTGAAATTTTCATATATTGGCATAAGTTTAACCTTATCACATTGAATAAACCTAAAATCACTTTCACATAAGCCTATAATTGTTGCACAATAACCTAATAAGGCTAATCAACTCATATTGTTGTCTCTTATGACTCTTCTAAATAAATTTTGAAGGCTGATCTAATTTTCTGAGTTCTAATATAAGCATTTTCTTGAAAAAGAAATTTTCATCATCAAGATCATAATGTTTGATGTTGAGTTTCAAAATATTCTTAGTTAACTTCTCATAATAAGCTCGTGGTTCTTGCTTGAGGCCATATAAGGATTTTACAAGCTTGCATACTTTTTTTTCTTGGCCCTTCACAACAAATCCTTCTAGTTGGGACATGCAAAAATTTTCTTTCAGATCTCCATTCAAGAAATTAGTTTTTACATCCATTTTATGGACTTTCAAACCGTTATGAGTTTCCAAGGAAAAGAGTGTCTGGATGGTAGCCCATTTTGTTGTGGGGTAAAAAGTATCCTCATAGTCGACCCCTTTTTTTCTGTGAAATTTTTTTTGCCACAACCCTAAATTTGTGCTTGTCAATGGAGCCATCAAATTTATACTTGTTCTTGTAAACCCACTTGCAGATTATTAGTTTGGTTCCCAATGGAGGATAAAATCGCTTCCACGTGCCATTCTTTATCAAGGCATCATATTCCTTCTACATTGGTTCTTTCCATTCATCATGAGAAAAGACTTCATTAAAGGAAGTTGGTTCAAAATCTATAGAAAAATTCAATTCACAATCATAAGAAACATCCATATCAAAAGACGAATCAGAATCATCTACATCACCTCCATTTTTCCTGGTGGAACTTCTTGTTCCCGTCTTTCCAACCTCATCACGACGAAAATTTTCAAGTGTCTTTGTCAGCCATTTTGGAGGACATTTCTGAGATGGTCCGGGCTACTCAGTTGACTGAGTTGGGGCTAAATCAAGATTTAGTCTCCCACTTCTATCAATTACGTCACTCAAAGCATCATCCATGATTAGAGCTTCATGTGGAGGAGAGAATGCTTCAAAAGAATATTCCACAAATTGATCCAGTATAGGAATTCCCCCTTTAAGATCTGGAACCTGATTATCAAATTCTTGAAATGACTTTGCATGCCCGAATCTATCCAAGAATTCGAGTTTCCGCTCAACAACATTGTCAGCCTTGGATGATTCAAGAAATATAAAATATTAGATACTACAAACTTATTATTAATTTCATCAAAGAGACGGTATGCTTTGGAGGTATTTTAATAACTCAAGAATATACACTTACGACTCCTTGAACCAAGTTTGTTTCTTTGTTCCTTAGGTATCAAGGCATAATAGGTTGAACCAAAGACCCTAAGATGCTTTACCGAAGGAATGTGGTCATACAACATTTCATAAGTATTCTTGTTTCTAATTGCATTATATGGACACATATTCTTTATATACACAACACATAGAACTGCACAACCCAAAACATCAATTTTACATTCTTGAAAAACATCATCGAATGTACCATATTTAAGATTTTCATGTTCGTTCTCTCAGCTACTCCGTTCTGTTGTAGATTATAAAGCATGGTTGTTTGATGTTTGATGCCATGATGGAGAAGATATTTTTCAAATTTATTTTAATTGTATCCTTTTCCATTATCAATGTGAATAGAGCCAATATGAGATTGTACATCATTTTCAATCCATGCATGAAAGTTCTTGAATGTTATAAAAACATTAGATTTTTTTTTTAATAAATAAACCCAACACATTCTGGTGTAGTCATCAATAAATGTCATCATATATTTATTTCCATTTGTAGAAGGAATGGGCATTGGGCCACATAAATATGAATGAACGGGTTCGAGTTTTCTATGTTCTCTGGAATGTGAATCATGAAAATATTGTTTGCTATGCTTTCCTAGAATATAAGCATCACATTGCTTAAGTTTCCTAGGAATTGTAGGCAAACCAATAACACAATTTTTATTCAAAATTTGAAGGTTTTCATAGATCAAGTGTCCAAATCTAGCATGCCATATAATACTTGATGGAAATTTACCTTTATCATTGTGATAATTGTATGCAAAGTTTTGTGTATGAGTAGAGGTACCTTGCAGCTTTAGAAATCTTTCTTCTATTATCCTCATCATGATAAGTGAGCGATATGATGTTTTTATGACCTCAACCTTGACATCAAACATATGAATGGAGTGTCCTTGCTGGCAGATGTGGACCAAAGACAATAAGTTTTTCCTCATCTCTTTGAGATATAGAACATCATGTAGAAGAAAGTTTGGAAGACCAGGAAGTTTAAGCCTGATTGTGCCAAGCCCTAATGGCTTGAGTTTCGATTTTTCTACAAATTATACTGCTCCATCAACATTTTCAGTAAATTATTCAAAAACATATCTTCTAAAATTCATGTAGCAAGTTTCTCCTGAATCAAGAAACCAATCATTTTTCCAAGAAGCAAGTGAAGCGTTAAACAATTCTTCAGTTACTCCAATATTACAATGTGCCACAACATAATGAGTAGAATCTAGTGCTTTACCTTTCTCTTTGTCATGGGTTTTACCTTTGGCTTTATTTCTTTTCTGCTCAATTTTGTCCCAAGGAAACTTACACGTGGATGCATCATTTCCATCTTGATTACAACGTATGCAATGAATATCAGACTTTTCTCCTTGAAATTGCATATCCCTGCCTCTGAAATTTCTTCTTCCTTTTCCTCTTTGGTGGCTTACGTTTGGCTACATCCTGTCCATATTTATTTCAATGTATGTAATGAAGATCATACTTTTCTCCTTGAAATTTTTTGTCCCTGCCTTTCAAATTTCTTCTTCCTCTTCCTCTTTGGCCACCTCTTCCTCTAAAAGAATCTTGAGTGTGATGTTTTTCTCTATATGAAAGACACACATCTTCTTTAGAAGACTGAGGTGTTGTCTTCTTCCCAAAAGCATTTTCTCTCTCAACAAACTTCTTATCAAGGGATTTAAAGTTAATCTCCTTGAGATTTACATTGGCTTGCTATGACTCAAGATAATGTGAGTAAGTGGGATATAGTGCCTTGACATAAGCTATAGAGGAATGTCTATATCAACAACAGTGTTTTTAATATCATGCATAATAGATCTTAATTCTGATGTTCAAGCAAGAGGGTCATATTTTTTCAATTCAAGACTGAACAATTTAATCATCAATTAGAAAACTTCAAGTTCAGAGTGTGAGTCATACAATTCTTTCAACTTCTTCAAGGCATAAGCATTTGAGAATAGTGAAATGTGGAGAATCACCTCTTCATTTACAGATGTTGAAATCAAGGCATAGGCCTTGCTATTCCCATTTTTCCCAAATGTAAATCTCCTTATCTGAGGTGGTATTTTTAGGTTCATTATCTTTGTATCCTACACAAACTCCTTTCAGGCCAAGAGGTAAATCCACAATATGAATTGTGATTTTTCATTAAGGGTGATCATAAATATATACATGGAAGGAGATACTCTTAGGTTGTATCTCCCAGTGTCTCTTCATATTCTTGCTCTCCTTATTTTCTATTTACATTATTTTACATATTCACCCAATCCCAAGGATTAGGTTTCAACAAGATTATTAGCCTAATTCTATATATTTCCTAATTCTAAACATAGGAAAAGGGGTTAATTAATCATTATTAATTGAGAAAGGTGTGAGTCATCTAGAAACTCACACAAATCATTCCAAATATGATCTCAACCATTGATTAAGGTTTAGTATTGGTCATTAGAGTCACAACTAGAGATTATAAGAGGAGGTCAATGGGTAGATGGAGAACACACACACTTGAGGTCGATTTCCTTGGAGAGTTTTATTTTTACAAAGAGACAAAAGTTGTCGAATGAGTTTGAGCTTTAGAAGGGAAGCAAAGACAAAGAGGGGTTGGGACAATGAGGTCGGAGGAATATTTTAAAGATCTAGCGAGTGCATTGCAGATAGGTAGAGATAGCCACACAGAGGTTGCACAAGGGCTGCACATAAGCCTCTAACAAGAAATTCGATTTTGCCAAGGAGAATAAGAGTTTTAGTTCCAGAGACCAGAAATACTTTCCAAAGGCTAGGAGAGACGATTTCCCAGTAAACAACATACTATATGTCTTGAGGAGTAGTTGATTCAAGCAGGGCATGGAAGAGACTGCGCAAGGGTGACGCAGGACTGTGTAGAGGTAGTTTTGACGACTCACTTGGAGTTGCAATCAGAGCCTAGATTTCTTGTGGGGGTGAGGAGAAATCCTCATTACATTTTTTCCAATATTTTTCTCTACAGGATTCCCAGATTTCGGCATCCAGATTGTACTCAGATTATTTCACTTTTTCTTAATAATTAGAACCCTCAATTACTGAACCGATTTCCCAAGCTGGTTTTTTTCAAGGAAAATTTTCTAAAAACAACTGTGTTAATTTTTATGTGTGTGTGCTAGCATATTTTAAAATTTCCAGCGTTATTATTTTACACAGTTTTTCTTGTGAAGGATACAGTGTGATTTATTTGATATTTGTTGTATCAAATAAATTGTTAATTAATTAACAATTAGAAAAATTAAAGGATTTCAATAGTTGAAATTTTCACATATTGGCATAAGTTTAACCTAATCACATTGAATAAACCTAAAATCAATTTCACATAAGCCTATAACCATTTCACATTAACGTAATAAGGCTAATAAACTCATATTCTTGTTTCTTATGACTCTCCTAATTAAATTTAGAAGTCTGGTCTAATTTTCTAAGTTTTGATATACACATTTTGAGATATGGTATACATTTGCATCAGTTATAAAAGGACACCTGAAGAGGCTCTAATATCATAATAATTTATTTCAAGCCTTAGAGGGCTTTGTCTCTCTTGTTTTAGATCATTTGCATTGTATTGATCTAAGTAGTGAAAATATCACTGATTGCATTTCATTTTTATGTTGCATTTGACTCATTTATGGTTAATGTTCTCTAATCACAAAAACCATTGTTAGCAATCTATTTTGTGCTCTTACAATAAGCATCTATTTTCATTTGGAAAGAATTAAATCTTAATTGAATATCTTGGATAATCATTTTGTTATATACCTTGCTACTTGCTAATCATTGATGAGTATTGGGCTAGTGTAATAATTAAAATTGGGCATCATATCTTAAAGCATTGTAAATTTTCTCTTGTATCTTGAAATCAAATAAATCTTGTTGTAGATGTTGATTTCCTAATATTTCTAATCACTAGAAATTGTTAGCCAATATTTCTCTTGAAGTGATTTTGTGGTTATAGGTAATAATACCAATCCATTTTTGGATAATTATAATGTATTTTGTTTCCCATATTGCTTCATTCGAGATATTTGTCAATTCACTTGTTGAGTGCTTCATCTAAGTTGTTCTCTTGTTGAATTTCTAAAATAACTTGTGTTGATGGAGTACTTGATATAATTAATTAATAAAATTGAAGTATTCACTCACTTTTTTTCATTTCATTTTAGGATTAGAATTGCATATTCAAAATTAGTCTCCGAACATAAACTTGGTTGATAGAAAGATAGGATTCCCCTCTCTCTTGACTTGCGATGCTTGATCTTTGTACTAAGGTTAAAATATGTGACCTTGCAATTATCTTATGGACATCCCTTATAGGAACGAAGGCACATAGGTCATTAGAACCTCATGGTAGGTATCATTAATGAGGCCATAGCCTCCTTATTATGGACAAATTTCTACAACCTTCTTGTGAGACCCACTTCAAGATGGCCAAATAGAGGGTTCTAATCTATAATAGGAATTATAACTAAACTTAAACAAGATCTTGTGTCTCAGTTAGTTTTAGGTGTTTCATCTCATATATGACACCTTTTCATCCTACCATCAATGTTCATTTCGTAACTTGGTATCTTAATTCATAATATGCCAATAATTAGACTCTTAAGGCACTGGTATCACACTTAAAAATCCTTAAATCTAATCAAGCTGTGCTAAATAATAAAACTTGCCAATTATCCTTAACCAAGTGGTTAGGCCATTCAGTTGTGTCTCTCGAACTCATCATCTCATAGACTACCCCCCTTAGCATGTTGTAGGGAGACAACTTAAACAAAGAAGGTTGGGATCAGAGTGGCAGCCCCTGCCCTGATTTTTGTTTCATTTTCATGTACAATTTGAGAAACAACATGACCTATGCAAAAGGAAAGTAAATGTGGCATTTCATCATAACTAAGCAATATATATGACGATTGGTTGGTTTGCTGGTTGTCTAATATAGGAGAATTTTTTTTTTGTATGGGATTACCCACTTTTGGTGGGTAACAATCCTAATGGTAAAAAAGTCAACATGGTCTCAGATTATGAAATTTGATGAGAGGATTTTATTCCACATTTTAGTTTTCTAATCAAAGGTGGCAGTGACTAGTTATGACTTGGTCAAACTTGGTCAACATGACAAGCAAGTTTCCAAGAGAAGAATAGGGGAAAAATTGGGTTGTTTGTGAAATGCATTATGTCAACATTCATCTACTCAGTGAGAGGAAAAAACCTATGTTTCAATTTTACAAATACTCAACAACAATAGAGATCATCCGCTTAGGTTTCTAGGAAGCTTAACGTGGAAAATCTTGGCAGAATTTGTCATATAATATGTTAAAATTAGTCTACAAAATGAGAGGAACAAAACGATGTCTCAGTTTCTCCAAATTCCCAAGGGCATTAGATCTACAACACGGGGAATGATGACATGGCAATGTTAGGGAATATTTGAATATTATGAGAGATATCTAGTTCAAATTAGGTCGATTTCAACATACTTAGGTGCCATAATTGTCAAAAATTCAAGGGTGTTGGAGATCCAACTTCCATGTGGCTAATTCAAAGTACTAAAGATAAAAATTCAAGTCAAAAATAGATGTTAGTGAATTAAGCTATCCATAATGGATAGTGTAACTATCTGTTGGAGACTCGATGGAGCAATTATTTGAGCAATGGACCAAAAAAATAGTCGATAGAAGATGAATTTATCCTCCAAGGGACCAATTTGAACTTTTAAAGGATGACCAAGTGTAACATTGATTTATTATCATTGTTTACTATTTTGAATATTGACCATCATGGACCATGAGCAAAGGGAAGTTTGAGCTAAATTGTGGAAATTTGTCTAAATTGACCCCCTAATGGGTGAATTAAAAATTATAGTGTAATATTTTATGAAAAAATTACTAAGTCTCTAACATTTGGATGGGTAGTAAAATATCTTATTAATAGATAATCCAAGTAGCTGTTAACTAGCCATTACAATTTTTTCTATAAAGGCTAGCCTCTCCTCAATGTAATGTTGTTGTTTTCGATTGATACAAACGCTATCATAATAAATAGCTCATTTGTGCAAACCCTTAACTAACTTTATTATGCATTTTGTGGAATGAATTTTTCTTTCACTCTTTTTCTTGATATTGTTCTAGGGCTTATTTTAATATAACTATTTTGGTGATTAATAAGGTTACACTATGGATAGAAATTCACGCCATTGAGGGGATGTCTAGTCATTTGGAAAGGGCCAAATAGGGAGAAACCCCACTTGAGTTCTTTTTGTTTTTCTAGGAAACCGATCCAACCAATTGAACCATATTTTGAAGGGAGGCTTGACTTGTATAGGATCTCATATCTACCACACATAAGAATTGAAGTGAGAGATTCCACTTTAATAAAAGGCCACTCCTAATAAAATTTGAAAGTCACCAAGAAGGTTAAGAAATAGTGGGGGTGATTTCTTCCAAGAAAAAACCCACTTCCTTGAATTCAACCTACAATATCGAACTAGGAGGGTGTTTACTTCATAGCAAGTATTTTTCTCGAGTAATTTAGAGTTTATTTTTAAATATAACCGAGGATAAGTAAAAGTTTTATTTCATGATAATTTTACACGTGTATCTAGCTATTTGGAAGTTCAAATATGAAGATTAAAAAGTTGCACCAAGTTGGATCTACAAATTTAAGAGAGTTTGTCAACCATACAAGTAAATCCATCCTAAAAATTTCTCTTTTACGCTATAGTTCTTAAAATAAATATTATATGTAGTTAGAGTAATTTTCAAATCATTTCCAAACACATTTAAATATTATAATTAAATATGAACTTTTTTGGGTGAAATAACCCAGAGGATTTTCCCCTAAAATTTTGAAAAGTAATTTCTAACTTGCTAAAAATTCACTTTTCAGTCTAATTTTAGTTAACGGGAGGCCCCAAAGGCCTCAAAATTAATCCTCATAACTTCCCACCCATAGAAAATTCACCCGAAAGTGTTAAGGCGTTTGTAGGTTGCATTTTGTAGTCAAACTAAATTATTGTCCTTGTGTTTTTTGTAAATTTTACAGTCTGCTACACATGACAGCAAGTTGTTTTGACTCAACTGTCTAACCAGCAACCCAAATCATAGAATAACTACATATTTGGTTACATTTTCTCCTATAGACCAAATTCCATAGGCTACATGTTATATTTTGAGTGATTTTGTGCTACTAATTTTGTTTTTAAATTTTTTGTTGATATAGTCACATATTTTACAACTAGACAGATCCAAGAAGTGAAAACCTCCACTCTAGGTGACTCCATATAAAGCATTGATGTGTTTTGGAGTTACTTTGGTTTATATTAGGGACTTCTCCCTTGGCCATTTAGGTTTTGTTTAACCTAAATAACGGGAGCTTGGACTAAAGTTCCAAAGGGTCCCTACCCAGATTGTCAAGAACTTAGAAACACTACTAATTGTATTGGTAACGTAGCCATAACAATGGAATAGGCCCACTATGTAATTAAACGAAATAATATAATAGTAAGGGTATTTTCCATTGACCCCTAGAAATACCCATGAAAAAACATAAATATACATGAGTATCATTGTATTGGATTTTTGTTGAATTGTATTGTCTTATAGAAAGCATCGCTTGTGGCGTGATTCCTTCCATAAGGAATAATTGATGGTGTTATACTACCTACAAGATTATTCTATCTATATTCTTGGTGTTTTTCTGTTTGAATATTCACCAATACTAAGAGGGGCGGTGAATCTGTACACGGAAATTTTTAACATTTTGATCATATCAATTAAACATTAAAGATTAACAACACCATTAAAAAATGCATAGCATCATAGATATTACATAAGATATTTTTAGGTGGAAACCCTTCCGAGATAAAAACCACCAAACACTTTTTAATAAATTTCTTAAAAATTACATCAACAGGAAGCTCCAACTTCCAATATTCTCTAGCAACGAGTGGAAGGAGGCACCAACCCCCTAGTTTTATCAACTCCAACTAGAAGGATGTGCCAACACCCTGGTTTTACCATCTACAACTGGAAGGATGCTCCAACACCTTGCTAGCGTCAATCTATTTCCCTAGTACCACCCTTCCACCCTAAAGTTTTCTTAGACTCCAACCCGAAGGAGACTTCAATATCTGCCTTGCACCATCCTACTACCCTCAAGAAAGATAAATGAATATCACATTGAACACGCAACCCAATACTTTATCACTGTACAATACTACCACTACTCTGATCACTTTCCAACCACAACAATACAATCCCTTTCTGTCACACAAATCATTCAGAAACACATCAAGTCATATTCCCAACATTAACATGTCAAAAACCTAGCAACATCTCAAATTCTAGCATCATCCAGCATACATACTCTAATCATCAATTCACTAAGGCAATAAAACAACCATTCTCTACTTAAAAACCTAGTTGTAGCATATACTCCAACACTCTATTCATCAGCATATCAATAAAATACTCTCAAATTGATATCACTCAGTGATACGCATAAAAAACACTCAGAATTCTAATCTTTGATAAATATGAACAATAGAGTGCTTAGCAACACACAGACTCTCTTAGCTAACATACACTTCTAGCAGTAGAACACTGGAAACAATACTCAAGTCATCAAGAGGATTTTATCCTTGTAGTATCTATGTGGCAATTCAATGTAAAGAATCATATATCGAATTCTAAATCAGTAACTTTGGTTAGTGCTCAAAGTTGCCATACAACTCTAAATATCCAAGAAATTACACATATCTCTATGTCTCAAGCTACAAATCCCCTTTCATAAAATTACAACATCATCTACATCTGAAAGCTTCAGAAAGATATAGTGCTCATACCCTTAGATAGAGTATCAAAATGTATACACATTAGGGAATCACCCGAGGCTAGAAATGAGATACAGAGAGATCAACTCTTCTCTCTTACCATCAATGAAGCAATTCCAACATAGGTTGAAAATATGCACCAAATCGCACTAAAATGTTCTACATATCCAACCATTAACCTGATTTGAGACATTATCAGTTGCTCTTACACAAATTGAAGTCTTTGGACTTTGCACAACATCAAAATTTTGTAACCATATCAATTACTAGAACCACTCCTCTTGATCAAGCTCTGGATAAACCATTTAGCCACTTTTTTATTTTTTTTCAAATCAGCTATACACTAAACCTCATGCATTTAGATTGATGAGAAATTCAACAAAATATATATGCCATAACACGAGAATATCATACATGCAATTTTATAAACCCTTCGATAACCAATCTATGGTGCATCCTTTATGATTGTCAGATAACTTTGCAATGTTGATTCATTAAATTAAAAGAAACAAGTCTACGAAATTGAGACACAGAAAAATCCATAGACCATAAACCACACAAGTGAATCCTGTGAAGCATTAATAATGTGCATAAATTAAAGTGGGCACACATAGAAGTAAATGCATTCTCTTATACACGTCAGATGGTTATAATTTCTTACATGGATATAATCTTCACAAGAAAATCCTGCGCCTTGGAAAATTACTTACGTCTTAAAAATTTACTTGCGTGGATAAAATCTCCATAAAGGAACCCTACACTAGGTTCATTATATCTTTGTCATTATCCCTTCATAGACTCCTTCCTGAGACTCTGTCGTATTTTTGGATATAAATTCTAAGCTTTCGTAAAAAGCATGATCCTCATATTTATTTCATAAACTTCGACCCACTATGTAATATCCCAAAATCGGGATTGCACAGCAAGCCTGCTAAAATAACGCACTTCTGAGAATTCAGTGCACTGAAATGATTTTTCAGCTCTTGGATCCCTTAGATCAGCTCATCTAAGATCTAAATCCAAAAGGATAGCAAAAACAAATCAAAATAGGTGGGTTAAACAGATCCCCCATAACCTAGTCTAGCTGAAAAACACCCAAAGAGAGGGGTTGCAGCTATATGCAAAGGACTGCTTCAGAAATAACACAGATCCATTGAAGCAAAGAAATAGATTGATATGAAGGTTCACAGATCAGATTTATAACAGAAAATTAGAGTTACATTACAATCCATACATTGTACAAGAGAAAGAATGAGACTATATAGGAAAAATCCTCAAAAATGAGGTGCTACAGCCATAGAAAAAGTTTGCATAAAGTCAACAACATTATTTTATTGGGGCTGAAGTAGCAATATATTATCACTCAGATCTAGAGAAGATATGTACATGAAAAGATAGATATAATTCAGATCTGTGTACAAGAAATGCTCATCTATACATTCCCCTTGGGGTTTTTTGCAAAACATGAAGCACAGAGAGTAGATCTGAGATCTAAAGTTGCAGATATGCAGAAATATTCAGAAATTTCTGAATCTTATAACAGAATAGTAGATCATATCTGAAACAAACATGGATTGGATGGCCAATCCATGGATCACCAGAGTGAGAGGAAGAATCCTAACACCAGAGATCTCTCCTCCAAAATGCAGACAAAACACCCTACAACTTATCATTTGCAAATAACACAGTCTAGGGAGAGAAACTACGTTGTAGGCTCTGAGAATGATTTGGCCTGATGCGAAAGTTTGGATCTGAAGCTCAATCATCTAATGCACTCTTCCAGGAGGTTAAAAGACACACTCACTGAGAAGAGGCACTAGTAAAATCTAGATCTGAGCAGATCTAGTGTCTTCCACTTGCTAAAACTCACAAGGACAACCCAACCCTCAATAGGATCAAAACTGTAGGTGTAAGGTGAAGCTTGGCCCAAGCCTGATAGTGGACAAGATGGAACAAGTCTCCTCCAAGAGTTGCTCAAGGAAGGAGGTGGGAATCTTAAACAGGAAAACCCAGAGAGGAGTGTCTAAACAGAAAATACCTTCAGGAAATAATATCTTCAACAACCCCTTCATGCTACTCTCCTCTTCCTTTTATAAGATTGGAGTCTTGTCAAAACCCTAAACCACTTCATTAGTTTATCCCCTTTCACATGTAGAATCTCCTTCTAGAATTGCAATGTCCCTCAAGGAGGTTCAATGCATCTAGACTGTGTTGTAGATATGGTCATGGTTGACTTGGTCAAGTGATCAACCTCTTTCACACTCAAGGTGTCTTCATTTTGACTAGCTAGCTTGATTTTCATTCACATTGAGCTATCTTTATTTAGGATCCACTCTTTGAGAATAAATGTTGTTGACTTGGTCAAACTTGACCTTGTCCACATAGTTTAGACATTGTTCACACATGTGGATTCTTGATCTGGTTATTTCATGATCCCTTTTCACACTATGAGGGATTTTTATTCATACTTGAGAAATTTATGAGCCTCCTTGCCCATTTATTCATCCATCTAGATTTTAAAAGAAAAATTAATATTCCTATTAGTTGTAAGCTAATTTAGGAATATTACACACTATCATCGAGTCAAGCTTGAACTTTGATCTGGAACTATTAATTCTCAGTAGTCCTCCTTAGATTCACACACTTGTCTAATCAAATCACAACTAGACAATAATTTGAAAAAAATAATAACTTCATATCTCTCCCTTTACTTTGTGCTTAGAAGACAAAGCATATGCTCAAGAAATTTTCCAACGCTCAAGTCGATATAATTATAGACTCAGATCACACACACACACACACACATAGGTGAATGAAATTGGCCTCTAAACACTCTGTGATATTCCTCATAATAGGGCTTAGAAATCTCTGTGATTTCCTTCAGATGGACAGCCTGATCAACAAGCCAAAAAAATTAACAAGAGACAAAAAGTGAAAAATATAATGAAAAAACTTGGCCCCTACTACAGATCTTGTTTTAATGGCCTTAGCCTCGTCATTTCAAAACAACAACATGAGAATTGATGCATTTGGAGGGAAACTGAGTGCCCTATAGATACTAGAAGGAGGGACATCAAATGAGGTTCGACTTTCCCTACAAAATTCCAATTTTAATTAAGAAGAAAAAAACCCAAAATGAGGTTGGCCCAAAATATCTTGCTTTAAAACTAATCTAAAAATAAAACCTCCTTTAGGGGTCATGTTACTGCCCAAAACAACAAGGGTCCTAGGAGGGGATCCTATAGATAAATTACTAGGTCAAGTGACAACAATGGAGCAATATCCAACTGTCACCTCAATTATAGCTCTCTGCTCTTTACAAACTTTTACCGATGGGAGGAGATCCAATATAAGAGGAATCACAAGGATGAATAGATCAATGAATGGATGGAGAGTGATTCCTAAAGCATATTCACAAGAGATATTTAATTAAATGGCTTAATTTCCTAAGAATAAAGGTGATGGGCTCTCTAGGAAGGGATAAGAGGATAATGAAGCCTACGTTTGGAGGATATCTCTTGACTAGAGGCTCCCTTGACCTAAGGATCCTTGCGGATAAATTACTTCTATGCAATCTTTGTGAAATTTGGATTTCAAAATTGCGGGACCACAAAGAACCCAAGTGAACCCAAACTAAGTCAAGGGTATGGAGTTGATCAAAAATGGGGGAGCTTGATCTATTTAGGGAGGATAATAGGATCAAAGGACAAATTTTCTCTTGAATTTCAAAGGGAATGATCCAATGAGGATACTAATCCTAAGCAACCTAGGGAGAGAAGTGATCCTATGGCTAGGTCTTACAATATATTGGGGTTCCACCACTAGCTTTGGTTCAAAATTAGAGGACTCCTTGAGAAAACCCAAGCACAGTAGTGGACCAAAATTCAAGGCCTTTTGGATGGTTTCAAGGTATTCCGCTTAATGACCTAGGTGACCTACTAGGGTTAGGGATAGAGAGAAGAGAAAGGTGAGAAAAATATTCATTTAGGTGACCACCAATGGCTAGACCAATACCTTGCCTTAGGGAGAGATTGAATCAAGGTGGTTTTGAGATTTGGAGAAACTTTTACTCAATCAAGGAAACCTTATGCAACTCCCCATGCAAAATTAGGGTAGAATTCGGCTACCAAAGGAATTTACACTTTGATGTGCAAGAATTGATGACTTATCGAGGTATTAAAATCTAGGAACATTCGTTCATCATACATGACACATGTAAAATATGCAATGCCTCATAAGTCCACAAGTTACATAATTTTGCATAAAATTAAGGTAATTTCAGATCTAGAGAGTGAAAATACCATAAATTATTCATGTGACAAGAGAAATCTAAAGATAGACATAAAAAGAGCACTTACATTTATAATGGGTATATCCAATCATCAATTCAAGACAAAATTTTAAGCTCCAATATCAAGAGATAGTATCCAAACATCAAAATTCATCCATGAAACCAAACTCGTCCTTCAAAAGGGAATGCGAAATTCTCACAAGAGCTACCAAACCAATCCAAGTGATGATTAGAGAAATGAATTATCCTCTCATTTATTTATACAATCCAATAGGGGTTTCAAATGGTCTAATTTGCCTAATTTATCCCCAAGTAATAAAATGTTGTACAATAATGATATGCCTTTGTGGAAAGCCCACCAAGATAGCTCCAAAATAGAAATATTGTTACACGTTATTTTTTCACCATGACATTTGACTGTCTATATAGGTTCATCACTACCTATATTATGCTCCTTAGAGGTCAAAAACCCTAATGTTCCTAAACCAAGTCTTGGAATTGGAGAAAAGCTCATTAAAATAGTAAAAAGTCTAACTCCGCACTTTTCCTAGCCCTTACTACGGATCCGCATATATTTTATCTATAGCCTATGGCACACCCCTCACATTTTTCTTATAAAACCTCCAGACCCCCGTAAATAGTCAAATAAAGGAAAAATTAAGTTCTAGAATCCTAGCTAGATGAATATTATCCCAACTGGAAGCTTCTATAAGCGCGTTCAGTTCGAGCTTTATCCTATACTCATGAGCTCTATCCCTTCACTCATGGATTTTATCCCTTGGTATATGGAGCTCAAATCCCTTCATGAGAGGAATCCATCCCCTTCTTCATGGAACTAAAATGACCTATATTTCCCTATAAATTGAGCTCATGTTTCAGTCTCAACGGTAGATGGTAGCTGGTAAATGGTATACATACATATTAGTTGCTAAAGAATTTCCTAAGAGAACATAATCTCTATACTAGCCATTTTCGTTATGAGAATGACCACACACTCATGTCCATAACTTCATGCTAGTTCATAGAGAATAAAGCTTGTCAATTTGAGAGGGGATGATTGTTCAGGACCCTGGAAGAACCTGTATAACATCAAGGTGAAAGGTTGTAAGGTTACTTCTTATTATACAAGTTAATACAAATGGATTCCATTTTCTCATTGAATTGTTCATGTATCTATTTGAGTATTTCAATTCTTAGATTCCTTGATCACTAAGATAGATTAGTGTTTTCTCAATTATTATATCTTGCAGGTGCTTTTAATCCTTTTATCTGTCTTTGATTGCAGGTTTCACATGCTGAAGTGACCTCTTTTGGAGCAATTGGATAGAAGATTTCAGCAAGCATTGGACTTTAGGTAGGGGCATGTCCTCCTACTTTGTTATTAATAATTCTGAATCACAAATGATCTAGATAAAATGGTTTGCATTTGGTTGTTTGTTTCTAGTTATCCTTAGAATACTGGGGAGATCGTTCTTGTCCGTAAGAAGGATTTATCTGCATAACAAATATAAGCCTCTCAAGAGGGAAAAATAGTAAACACGATGAGTCGTTGGGCCATTGAGTAGGCCTAGTGGATTCTAGAGTGTGCCAAGTGGAGAGAATAGGCTCCAAAGACAATGATCAAGAAGTTGGCCATTTGATATCCAATCAAGTCACATGTGGTGTCCCTAAGTGGGTGTGGGGGCACAATGACATCCTCATGGGTCTCCAAGTGGATTGAAAAATCATGTAAACCATCTATAATGGTTAGAATGATGACATAAGCCCTCCCTTTGTCTCCGATGGTGAGACACATCCTCATCTAAGCCCTGTAATGTTTACTTAAATTCATCCTTTTACTTCAATTTTTAACATTACCATGAAATGACTCGAGATGTTTGAGAGTGGTTCCAAACTCATTGGATTTCATATGGAGAAAGTATAATTTTAGATCTCTCTCAAAATCCAACAGACTTATCAGTTTTTCAGAATTTCGGGATTGGGGGGATTACAATTTTTCCATTGGATTTGGTCATGTACTATGGTATGGGACTCATATTTAATCAAGAGCACCAAACCCTCTACATACCTTCATGTTAGTGACATTGGTTGTATAATTCCTCTATAATGACCCTACTAAAAATTTACCCATCACTCAAACAAATCCTGGCTTGACATGCTATATTTTTTTTATCTTATTTTAATTGCTTAGAGGGTGATATTAATGACAATGATCCCAAGATATGAAATGATTGTGATGATATGTAGCTATTTTTTGTAGCATGATTTTTTTCGATGTTAGAGTTCATCTAGAGCCTATTTGTTGATGTATTTTCAGTTCAAATACGGATTACACTAGATGCTATTTTGGTTATGTGCAACCTTACATGTTATATAAATGAGAACTTGTAACTTGTGGATGTGGTTGATAAAGATTATAAATTTTAGATGATTGATGTTATATGGTGTAATCCCTGTTTTTATGATTTTTACATATAATTCATCATTCTACATGATTTTTTTGACATATATGCATCAAAATATATAAAAATATATATTATATAAAAATTCGCTCCCGATTCATTCCCAAACGGAGAGCTTTTGAAAATGTCGCTCCCCGGTCCCGCTTTTGCTCCCGCTCCCCGCTTCCAAGTAAATTTGTGCCCGCGTGCTAAATTTGTATGTCCCAACTATCTTTTGCGTTGTTTAGTACATTTCCTATTGAGAGTGGACAACCTATGCTTTTTCTTTTCTTTTTCTCTACATCAACCTCTAGGGCATCATTCCAAGCCCAACCCAAGCTGTGGAAAAGGAGAGGGGGAGGCTAACCATTTGTGGACCTAGTGGAAAAATGTGGACCAGGATGGGAAAAGTGATCAATAGGGTTAAAATGAGCTGAAGGGAGTGATGTATATGGTGTTAGGAAGC
Source organism: Pinus albicaulis (assembly GCA_034641835.2). NCBI lineage: Eukaryota > Viridiplantae > Streptophyta > Pinopsida > Pinales > Pinaceae > Pinus > Pinus albicaulis. The sequence goes on from CM076583.1 coordinate 1,244,903,286, forward strand.
GGGATCACGCAACCAAAATTGGGATTTCCCATGTAGTGTCAACCCTAAAGCTAGTAGCCACTAAAGGAGATCCCACAGGACTAGGATACATGGCTAAACACCAAATTTGGTAGAGGAGACAAGAATACATACCAATCCAACTCTTTCCGCCAAATCCCCCCACAAATACATTCCCAAAAGTTTCCATGATAGGTATAAAAAATTACTCAACTATACCAATGAAAACCCATACCTCCAGGGTCAAGAGGACCACCTTCAAACATAGGATCATAAAAAATGGGTGAGGTAAAACATGGCTAGCTTAGGTGGCAGAGATAATGGCACATTGAGCTATCTGGTGGTTGTAAGGGGCTATTGGCTGCCCGCTGAGGACCTTCTAGGAGAAAAAACTTCTCCTATGGATACCACCCACGGATGGTGTGTAACAGGACGACTTGATCAAAGAGAAAGGGTGAGATGGAGACCCTTTTTCTAACTACCAAGATCCATAATACATTCAAAAAATTAAACACAATAATTATTTAATTTTATGAATATTTAATGCCAAATTTAGGACTAGTCATAAAGTTTTCTTTTCCATCCATTTTGGGGTACTGTTAGTGTCTCATGATTTAGTAGATTGGTAGACCAAATGCACAGGGTAACATGAAACCAGTCTTTGGAGTCCTAGGACCTAGCCTTCCTGGACTCATAGAGGGCTCTCTCTATTGTATGGAAAGGATTTGAACTTGTTTGCTTTAGATGGTTAATTTTAGGCTAGTTCTAAAGTTTAGGGTTTTTTTGTTTGTTTGGGTTGTGTAAAATGATCAAGTAGAATAGGTGGAGTGAGAGGTCATCAAATAATTGGGATATGGAGTCTATGAAAGTCATGGATATATCAATAATGAGTCAAAGTGAATCACAGGGAAAATCTAGTGTGGTCAATGGATCTTTTAAGGTTATGTGTGAAGTGAAATGGACATTAAGTTGGGGAAACAAGGTAGGGCAAAGGGCAGTTAAGAATCCTTTGTCATATACCCATAAACAAGAAGGTATCAAATATTTATAAGCAAAAGATAATAATCAGGAGATAGGGCACACCATTAACTCAATGACAATACTTCAACAAATATATATTCAAGATGAACGATTCAGTGAAACAAAGCAAGCAAGAAAACTTATCTAACTTTAGTGATTTCACCTTCAAGATTTGAAAACATATAAGATGAAAAATAGCCTTAATAAATGAAGAGGAAACTCCTATACATCATCAATCAATCTATAAATAATTTTGAGGCAAATTTATCAATCATGGAAAAGGGGCATGATCAAAACATGGCCTTTTTGGCTAAAACTAGCAAGTAACCCATCAAAGAGAGATTCCACAAACAGAGTTTAGATAGCATCAAGTAAGCATGGCTAACCATAAAACATATATGGAAACTACCTTCTTAAACCATTAATGAAACAAACAAGCTTAGGTGGATCTAAGGAGCAGGTAATAATTCCTTAAACTAACCCAGCAGAGGAAAACATAAAGACAATAGTAACAGGAAGGACTAAGGTGCCTCAAACAACATTTATTAGCCTATACTTTTCTGATATACTACAACATATAAGGGTGGACATAATGATAAACAAGAAAACATGAAAAAATTAGAGACACATCACCATTCACCAAGCTCAGGGATCCTTCAAGCAAGCTTTCATGATCATCAATCAAAGAAAATCATTCACAAGCTCCATAACAACAAATTTCTCTTCAACCTCAAAGAACCATGCATTGCTCTCAAAACTCATCAAATTCCAACATTAACAATGAGTCCTCAATGCTCTATTTAACCAGCAAGGAGGAGAAAAACCTAACAGATTCTCTAGAATCCTATTGGCTAATCAGAAATGTCACTATTGTCCTTGAGACCTTGCAAGGCCCAAGGCACAAAATATCTAAAACAAAATATCTTTTCGGACATTTTTAGCAAAGAAAATGAAATTTGAGGTCTGAAAAGCCTCCTAAAACTTTCCAAGTGTACATTGTTGACTTTCCCTCTGTTAAGGGTGCAACACTATTTTTTAGGATGAATTTCCATGCCAATGGCGTAGCACTGGAGGAGGAAAACTGGGTCAACTTGCAGCAGTGTTTTGAAAGCCTTCCCGATGTCAGAAAAGGCTCTGTGATGGCTCGTTGGAAAGCCCTTTGAGTCTGCTTTCCAGATATACCCCTTTTTATCTAATTTGAACTCTAAAACCTGTTCAAAATGTAAAAATTCCAAGGCTGGTAAAGGCGCAACACATGTCCTGAAAAGCAAGCAGAATGGTGAAAATTAGGGTGTTTTTGACCCTTTTGGAGGACCAAAACAACTCCAATTAATCTGAAAATTTATGAGCATGCTATATTTGAGATGAGGATTCCAAAAATATGGGCCTTTCCTTCTAAATTTGCTCTGAGAAAAAGCGTAGCACCATGTGTGCTACCCCCTTGGCCTTAAAATTAGCAAAAAAACTAAAACTTGTAAAAATTCTCCCAAATTTGGTGAATGAGTGCCTCATGGGTTTGGAGAGACTCGTAGGGGGTCTTGTGCCAATATTCCAAGCCTATCTTGGCCTTTTTCTCCTCTTAGTGCTTTAATTTCCATGAGGGCTTCCTTTAGTTTGGCACAAGCAAGTTTGCTTTTCATTGCATAGTACTTGGTCATCTTTTTCTAGAGAGCAAGGCCCCTCTTTATCTTCTTGAAGTACTTGTGTTCATATTTTTAATATTGAATGACACCTTGTGCCATCTCAAAATCCCTCTCCCACTCCCTGATTTGTGCATCTTTGCTTTGGAGTAGTAGTCTAGGCCACCTCCTCATCTTCATTATCATTATCTAGGTCACTGAATTATGGCTTTTGAGTAGCTTGCCTACCTCCCTTAACTTTTTTATCCTTTTTCATATTTTCTCTACCCTTGTCAAGCCTTTGAGCTGATGTATATGGCAAGGTCCCTTGCCTTTTGGAGGCAGCAAACACTTGCCTTGATCCTCTTTGATATGTGAGAGGAAGAAACTCAAATTTTTTTATTAGAATGCTTTTACCATGAATGATCTCAGGATTTCCTTTCCTTTCATCAATGATCTCTACATGTATGTCTTCTTCATTTTGTTCTTGACTGCTTTCTTGAGAGGTACTTTCATTTTCCTTCATGTTAACATCACTGTCATGACCTTCGCCACTATCATCAATCTCTTGACTACTTTTTGGGTTCATAGTGTCACTGATGTTATTATATTTAGGGCTATCAGTCATCATGGTGTCTTCATTACCTTCATGACTGTCATTAGCCTCTTCTTGACTTCCTGCACAATCATTATCTTCATTTTGTTCATCTTTGTCACTATTTTTCCTGTTGCCTTTGTCTTCATCTTCAGTCTCTATATTGTCTTCTTTATTAGTGCTTTTGTCTCCATCACTTCCTTTGCCTTCATAATCTTTTTCTTCTTCCTCATTCTCTATCTATGTTTGTTCTTATGTCTCTTCATTATCTATTTCTTTATCATCATGATCTTCAACATCATCCTCCTCTTCCATTTTTTTCTGCATCTGCCTCTTCTTCATTGCTTACATATTCTTCCTCGTTGTCCTTTGTTTCTTCCTCATCATCACCAATTTCTTCATTTTCATTTCCCTCTTCCTCATCATTTGTTTCCTCCTCTTCACTGTCATTTTCCTCTTTGTCACTATTCTCTTCTTGTTATTCATCATTCTCTTCTTGTTCTAATACTTTAGGAGAAGATGATGGCGAGAAGTTTTCTTGAGGAGAGGATTGATGTGGAGAGGATGATTCATGGTCTGTGAGGGGTGATGGAGGAATAGAGGAAGGTGGATGAGATGATTAGGGTAAAATTTGCAAAGGAAGAGGTTGTGGATTTGTGAAACCATCATGGGCGATGAACACTTCCCATGGGATACCCTGTTGCTCTAATTGATGCAACACAATCATCTTGATAAGAGAATAGTGGAAAAGGCTCTGCATTTGTTGTGAAGGAGGCCCCTTTTGCACAATGTATGACATCTTATCAATACTTCTATAAAGGTAATAGGTAAAATTTATTAGCTTGGCCCTCGTGAAGTGCATAAGTAGCCTTATATTGTAGGAATAAAGTCTAGAAAGCCTCCCCTCGCATGTAAAATACTTCATGATGAATTTCATTAATGGGGCATATCTTTCTAACAAATGGGAAAAAGGAAAAATAGCTTTGGAATAAGCTTGGTACCTTGGTTTCAAGAAAGGATGATAATGGCTCAAGTCCAAACTCACCTGCTTGAACCATTTTTCTCCCATACAAGGTATCCCAGTGGCCATAGAAATTGTATTGGTGGATAGCTCAAAATTTACCCCAGCTAGATGCACTTGATGGTCACTGAGGTTGAGGATAAAAATTCTGATCAACTCAGGGTGACTTTGGACTCTTTGTACTCTCTCACAAAAATCAAAACAACCCACCTCTTGGAAATAGGAAACTGTTGTAGGGGTGGATGTCAACTCCTTGGTGTTCAAAGGTTCAAATCTGTTTGATCTTCCACCCTTTCTTTGTCGTCCCCTAGGCCTTTGGCCTCCCCTGCCACTATCACTACTGCCTTCTCTAGACATTTTATCTTTTCTCTTTCTTTGAAATTAAAACCGTAAAACTATTTGTGAAATGATATGGAGAGGGTAAGTGAGATGATAATGAAAGGTAGTGATTGGCAAGTGAAGGGGAATGATGAGTGAACAAGGAAAATTTGGGCCTCAGTGTGCCTTCAGTATGTAGATGGATGGGTTTCCTTCAATCAGTAGTGTTTTATCATGGGGACCAAGCTTTTCGCTTCCTCTAGGGTTTCTACCTTTCTCTCTAATTTTATCTGTTAAAACAATATGAAAGGGTGGCAAGCATCTAAATAACTCTTATGAAAACCCTCAGGAGGTTCCAGGTAGAGAATTGGAAGAGTTTTGAGAAAAATTGAGTTCTTGATCTGGCTTGAAAGGCTTCCTGGCTAAATGCGTAGCATAGGATCGCAACACTTGAGCCCCTACACGCGTTGTCTGGTCGGCCTGAACGGCCCTGCACGTAGCGCTCGGGCGGAGCTGAACGATGTCGAGTGGGCCTGAACGGCCCTCCGCATAGTGCTCAGGTGGAGCTGAATGCTGTTGGGTTGGCCTGAACATCCTTGTGCGTAGCGCTCAGGCGGAGCTGCACGAGCTATCAGGTCTGTCGGTTGTTGTTGAACATGGCAAGCGCGTAGCATATGAAGGCACAGTAGTCAGGTCTCTCGGGCAGTATGCACGTTGTTGGGTGTTGCTTGCTGAACGTGCCTTGCACTGTGAACGGGTAGCGCACTTCTATAGGCGCGTAGCGCTCCATTACAGTTTCCAAGAGGGCACACACAGGTGCGTAGCACATTTTTCCAGGGGTGTAGTGCAAGGGCTTTTCTGCCCAAGGTCTGCTAGAAACTCAGAAAATTCTCCTTGAAATCATTTTGCTCCTCGTTAAGTGATAAGTGAGTTGGAAAAGGGAAAATTAGGTGCTTTTATTCCCTTTTAAAATAAATCAAATTTGTAAAAACCCACTTTGCTATGTTTTCCTTTGTTCACTTTATAATTTTCACTGATATTTCTTTGATTATTTTTGTAGGTGACTTACAACTTTCCGAAGTGATTTTCTTTGGTGATGGTGTACTAAAAGGATGAAGAGGTCCCCTTTTTATTCTTGAAAATTTGGGCACTGTTCAAACTGTCTCGTCTGATAAATTAAAACCATTTTTCTTACCCTTTTTGGCTTCTTGAGTGTAATTGACCTAAAACATGTGTTTTCACCTTCTTACTGATTGTGACAGTAACATGTTCACATTGACAAAGTTTAGCAATTTATACCATGTTATGTCATCTCCTTGGCCACTTCTGATTTCTTCAGGTGCCTATAACACATTTTTCTTTGATCCTTTTGTCATGTGTTTGTATTTTTACAACCTTTAGTCACCCAACAAGGATTTCATGGTTAGCATGATTTTCCATTTTGACACTTTATGTCATGCTTGCCTTATCTTAACCATTTTGAAGACCTTTGAATACACTTGAAATCTTAGGCTCCCTCATACTAATACTCTTTACAATTTGTCCCTTTGATGTAGTGAAAACCCCTTTTATATTGGCAAACCATGGAGGTCACCTTCAAATATCCTTTGAAAACCTCTTACTTTCATGATGGAGGTCTATTATCCTCATTTCACCTGCTTTTCCTACCTTCTCAAAACTTAGGCTTTAGGGCCTTTTCCCTTCTTCATTATAATTTATAGAAACCTTCAATTCATACTTGGTTGGGCTGATGGCCTCTGTCCTTGTGATCCTTTGCATTGGCTCCTTACTTGGCAACACCTTTTAGCCAATCAGTCATAAAAACCCTAATTCTCTTTGAACTTAGGCATGTTGTCTCTCATTTGCTGTGCATTTCCTTTGTGATTATTTAGCCTCTTTCCTTCTTTTCTACTAATAGCCATCTCATTCATTCCTGCAGAAATGTTTAAGATGGGCAATTGTCTTTTTGCAGAAGTTGTGCTTTGATCAAGGAGGCCTTTCTTGGAAGATATTCTGATCCATTTGGAAAATCATATGCTAACATGTCTTCCTCTTTCATTGCAACCTCTTGGCAGAGGAAAAACAAATATTTAGAACATCAAACAATCTTATGACCTGTGAAACCATAGGTGACTTAGTGGGAGGCCTTTTGGACTTGGCCTTTGGCTGAAAACTTGACTTAGGGTTTTAGGTGTAAAACAGAGTTTTGAAAAACCTTATGCATTGCAGACCTAAAAACCGATGAATTTTATTTATCTAAAGAGCCTAGAAAGGTAGCTTGAAACCACCAATGCTTGAGGCACTTGGTGAATAGGGGAAAAGGTTAGCCTACTTGGCAACCAAGGTGGAAGTAAAAGGTTAGGTAAGTCAAAAAAGAGTGGTAAGGTCAGAGGTGGAAAAATATAGTGAAAATGAGTGGAAAGAGCCCATGATGGGTCTTCTAGGAGTGATAGGCTGGCCATGACTTGATAGAGTAGTAAAATAGTGAAAAAATTTATCCTCGGGATGATGAAGGCAGTGATATTTCTAGAACTCACGATATTCATGAATTTTGTTTCTAGAAATATGGGATAAACATTTATTCATCTATAGAAAGAAAAAAAATATTGATGACTAACAGTGGCTCCACTTGGGGAGGGAAGCTCCTTTTTAGGAGGTGTCAAGAACATCATATATTTGGTTTTACAAAGACCAGTGCCTCATCCATTAGGAAGATTTTTACTTCTTTTCATTTGTTGATGCTTCCTTGAAGTTGTGATCTCAACATTCTGAAAAACATGATGAGCTCAACTTCATCTCTACCTACCCAACCTACTTGGCCTAGCATTTTTTCTTCCTTGGGTGCACTTGAACTGGCAAACCCTTGACATTCTTTTTTATTTTGAAAGCAAAAACAAACTATCTACTTCTATCTTATTTCTTCCAAGAGTTCGTATTATTCGAATGAACTCTTTTTATCTTCCACCTAGACTAACTGACTATCAAGATTAGGTTGTATGACAGACTTCATTCTTTAAGATATAGACATGAAATTGAAAGCATGGTTTAAATTAGGATTAGGAAATATGACTTACCATGAGTTGTGGCATTAGGAGAAGTTGCACACAAACATTATTTTTGTACAAACAACACTAGAAAAATAAGGGTTGTGATTTATCATTTGGTATGCCTCCCCATTTTCCTCTTTCGTTCAGTTTTGAGCATGTGCAACCAGTATCTCTCATTCCTAATCTATCATTTTTTACAATTCAAGCTTGAATGATTAGACAAACTCTCTTTCACTAACATATGAGCACAAATTTAAAGCATGTTCAACAATGATTAGGCTAGATGACTGAACAAGATCTTCCTTTTGAACAAGTAGTGGCATTTAGGCTTGCTCACTTTTAGTACTACTATTTTTTAGGTATGGGGTTGTACCTCTTTTCAAATCTACCCTCTTTTTGCTTTTTTTTTATGGCTTTTCTCATTCAATGTTTATGTACAATGATGAAAATTTTTAAACTAAGGGTTTTTACAGCAATGGTACTTGAGCATCCTGTCCTCAAAAGGATCTCCTAACATTCTTTGTCCATTCAGCTGTTGTAAACACAAATCATAGTTACCTTTATTTGAAAGCATGGTATAAGGATTTTTCCAAAAACTTTCAAACAAGCCATGCTCTCCTTGGTATTTCCTCTTTGAGTCTTGCTTCCAAAACTTGTTTCTGTCAAAGATCCTCCTTAGGTAAAAAATGTACTCTTTATTAGATTCATAGCAGATGATGATGTCATCAATGTATATCATATTGAAGAAGTCGAAAACAGGGGCCATGGCTCTTTGGAAGGTGTCTTCAGCATTCCTTAGCCCAAGAAGCATTTGGTCAAACATGTAGTTGCTCCAAGGAACTTTGAAAATGGCTTTATGATGATTGATCAAAAGAGGTATCATCTTATGGTAACCTAAAACACTATCATGCAATGACATTTTGTTTGAGACTCCTACCCTTGGTATAGGATGACTTATCTTGGGAAAAGGGTATTTGTACTTCATGGAGGTTTTTTCTAGGCACCTTAAGTCTATACACAATCTGCATCCTTTGGCTTTCTTTATTAGTGACACAATTTTTCCAAGGGTTACATTGTTTCTCTTGGAAGGAGACCTCTTTTGAATAATGCCTATGTCACAAGGCTTTAAGATTTCATCACTATATATACAAGAATCCTGAAACTTCTTGCATAACCTTATGTATTTCAGTTTTGTGTATAATGATAGAGTTCTGGATAACTTAATAATTTTGGGATTTCCTAGGCTGCCCACATTATACTCCTCTATATCAGTCCGAGTAGATACTCCTTTAGGGTCCATAGAAATATTTGTGAGAGTCAATAATTCTTCTGAAGGGACAAAACTCTTTGATGATGAGGTCTCTATGTAAGGTAAAAACATAAGACTCTTTTGATCCAAATTCCTAAATATTTCTGTTATGTGAGAGTATTTCAGCACTTCTGGATTGACAAAAGGAAAAAGTTATGTTTTTGAGGTTTGTCCTTCATTTGAGCAACGTGATTCAGATTCCAAATTGATTTTTGGTTTTAAAATTTAATTTTCACTTTGCAGAACTTCAAGTTCAGTTTTATCATCATGTGGTTTTTTAGGGTTGTTATAGTGTTGACTCTTGAGTCCCTCATGTAGAGACTGGTTTGATTGTTGTAGTGTGTCTAGATCTATCTCAACTTCACTTGCCTGCTCATTAAGGTCCTCTTCATTACACAAGATGAAAGAATCAAGATTTGAGTGAATGGAATAGACAGGGGTGTTATTTGGCCTATCCAGGCTACTTACCATATAATTCATGTGGGACTCCCGGTATAACCTCCTGATTTGGTTGAAAACAGGGATGGCATCATATGACATGTCAAGTTGGAGGTTCCCTTGAAGCTTGGCCCCACAAGATCTGGATAAAAGCATACCATACTTGGGGGGAATGTCAACAACAACTATGTACATGACTAGATTCTTAGGAGGTATTTGTGCCATATTGACACAAATATCCTTGATTAGGCCCAAACACTTGACTCTACTTGAATCAAATGAGTACAAGTCTTTGTAAGGTTTAGTAATTTCTAGGCCTAATCTCTCCATCACAACTTTAGGCATGAGGTTTTGAGAGGCACCAGAGTCTAGCATGGCATTATGGAATATTTTGTCATGTATATTTAAGCTAACATAGAAAGGGGGAATGGTTCCTTCTTGGTATTTTCCTTCTACTTCAGGTCCAAACAAAAGCTCAGGTTTTTCATCAGTCAAGTGCAGAGTGTCAGTATCATTTCCCATGTTTAATACTTTCAAAACTTGGGACCTATACACTTCTTGAGTAACCAGTTCAGTGAGAGGTATGGTTATCTTGACCATGTTTAAGACTTTCAGAACTTGGGACCTATACACTTCTTGAGTAACCAGTTCAGTGAGAGGTATGGTTATCTTGATTTTGGAAATCTCCCCTTCAAAGTTGAAAGTTTTATGTGTTCTGGATATATTTACATCAGTTTTATCAGCCATGAAATTTTCTACATTTTTAATTTGTTTATTCAAATTTGGGGCTTTAGACAAAATAGTTTTCTCAGGGCCATTAGCGGAGGCACTAGGGAAGCTTGTGTCACCACTTGGTTGGCTGATTTTTTCATTGTTTGGATCATTTTTCTTAGCCATAGTGTTGACATTTTTTATTTTCTTCTTAGGAGTGTTTTCGGGTGTTTTCCTAAAAACAGTGTCTATTTGGTTTTTCTTGGGGACATCTCAGTTCTTTTTGCTCCTAAGGTAATATTGCCTATGGACTTCCATTATTGCATTTTCAAATCCCAACCTGAAGTCTTCAGAATCCTCATAGTTAGTTTCAGTTTGATCTGGGGAAAAGAACTCTTGTTCTTCTTTTGTGAGGAAAACATTATCTTCATTATTTGAACCTATTAAGTTTGCATGGCTTTCTCCAGTTTCTTCATTCTCTCTTCCCTCTTCATCAAGATAATTGTCTTGGAAAGGAGGCCTAATTTGTTGGTCATTGTCTCGTGGCCTATTTTGGGGAGAGTCTCTTCTGAATTTTTGAGCTCTAATTCTATTTTGGGAATTTTCTTGGTTCTCCCTAGGAGGTGCCCTGTCATTCAAGTTTATCCTCTCTATCATTATTTCCATTGTTCTCATTAGACTATCCATTTTGGCATCAGATGAGGAGGCAGATGCTATGGTTTCATCTTTGTAAGTGACTCTTTTTTCCGACCTCATCCTAGCTCTCTTTTCAATCAAGTTGGCTTCTGCAATAATATTTGCCCTTTGCATTTCTTCTAAAGTTTTGGGGTCTCTCTCTCTCAATTGGTATGTCATGTATGGATCAAAGCCTTCAAAAAATTTCACTATTGCTAGGCCTTGTCGGGGTTTCATGTGAGGGGGGAGGGCATTGTGGACACTGTTAAACCTAGTGCAATAATCTTGTACACTTTCCCCTACATTCCTCTTAAGTTTATTATATTCAGAAAGGATTTGGAGGGGGGTTTTTCTTGATTTCCCACTTGTTTATGAAATATTGGGAGAGGGAAGGGAGATCATGTATGCTGTTAGGAGCTAATGCTTTGAACCACTTTTTGGCTTCACCTCCTAAGCTTTGTGCAAAGATCCTAATTTTAATGGTTTCTTCTTCTATTTCCTTGTAATCAAAGGCATCATTAATCCTATATACATGTTGTTGGGCAGTGATGGATTCAGCTCCGGTGAAGTGGGGAATTCTAGATTGGTAGTCATTTGGTAAAGGTACCAAAAGTTGTGGTAAAACTAGGGGGGCATACCAAGCTGCCATGATGGGAGCTAATGGAGGATTTACAAGAGGAGGGTTTGTGAGAGGGGGTGTAGGATGAAGTGGAGTGGTTTTCGTAGTGGTGGTATGGATGGGTGTGGTGGAAGTACTTGGACCAGCAAACTGATTCTAAACAGGTTTGGTATGGAAAGAGCTAAAGTGATGGAGAAGCTTAGAGTCAAGTGGTGTGGAAGGAGAGGCTTCTCTACTAGAACTCTACTGAAAATCTAGAGGCTCAAGGTCAGTCTGGTTAATATCAGTTTGTGACTTGGTTCTGAAAAGTTTCTTTGTGTGATGCAAGTCAAAATGGGGATCTTGAAAGGCTGTAAGATGTTCAGGGACAGAGCTTGCTCTATGAATGGCCTTAACAGTTGTTAAGTTTCCAAATCTAAAAGTCTTCCACAAAATATTTTTTGGGTCATTAACTATGTTTGGAGGGTTTGGGTCTGAATGAGATCTGGTACTGATCCTTTGTGAAACCAGATTTCAAACTCAAAATGCAAAGAGGCTGAAATTTTAGGACTTTTTTCAGAAGGCTGACCTCTCTTAGTGCTTGGTAAACTCACACGGTGTAGAACTAGGCTTCTAAACTTCTCAGGGCTGATTTGATACAATCCTAGGGAGTCTAATGAGAACTAATGAAGTAATAGACCTACTGGAGGCTAGTGGAGTTGTCAGGTGGATGTTTTTAGTTGTTTTGAAGATATGTGTGTATGGTCCACCACCAATACTAAAAAAAAACCAATCTAAGGATGTTTTGGTGTTTTTTGAGTTCCTTTATGTAGCCCTAGGTTTTGTGAGAGTTTCCTACAGCTAAGTCATCATTTTGCTAAGATGGTGAAACAACTAGATTCTACTCTTGACTATTAGTTGATTTTCTAAGCTTAACTTAGGGTTTAAATGAGTCTATAAGAGTTTCTAGCCTACTATGTACTCAGTCCCACCGTGATCTCCAAAATGTTATTGTCCCGTGATTTAGCAGATTGGTAGACCAAATGCATAGGGTAACATGAAACCAGTCTTTGGAGTCCTAGGAACTAGCCTTTCTGGACTCAGAGAGGGCTCTCTCTATTGTATGCAAAGGATGTGAACTTGTTTTCTTTAGATTTTTTATTTTAGGCTAGTTGTGAAGTTTAGGGTTTGTTTGTTTATTTGGGTTGGGTAAAATGATCAAGTAGAATAGGTGGAGTGAGAGGTCATCAAATAATTTGACTATGGAGTCTATGAAAGTCATGAATATCTCAATAATGAGTCAGAGTGCACCATAGGGAAAATCTAGTGTGGTCAATGGATATTTTAAGGTTATGTGTGAAGTGAAATGGACATTAAGTTGGGGAAACAAGGTAGGGAAAAGGGAAATTAAGAATCCTTTGCCATATACCCATAAACAACAAGGTCTCAAATAATGATAAGCAAAAGATAATAATCATGAGATAGGGCACACCATTAACTCAATGAAAATACTTAAACAAATAGATATTCAAGATGAACAATTCAGTGAAACAAAGCAAGCAAGAAAACTTATCTAACTTTAGTGATTTCACCTTCAATATTTGAAAACATATAAGATGACAAATAAATTTAATCAATGAAGAGGGAACTCCTAGACATCATCAATTAAGCTATAAAGAACTTCTAGGAAAACTTATCAAGCATGGACAAAGGGCATGATCAAAACATGGCATCTTTGGCTAAAACTAGCAAGTAACCCATCAAAGAGAGATTCCACAAATAGAGTATAGATAGCATCAAGTAAGCATGGCTAACCATAATTCATTTTTGGAAACTACCTTCTTAAACCAGTAATGAAACAAACAAGCTTAGGTGGATCTAAGGAGCAAGTAATAATTCCTTAAATTAAACCAGGAGAGGAAAACATAAAGATAATAGTAACAAGGAGGACTAAGGTGCCTCAAACAACATTTCTTAACCTATACTTTTTTGATCTACTGCAACATAGAATGATGGACATAATGATAAACAAGAAAACATGAACAAATTAGAGACACAACACCATTCACCAAGCTCAGGGATCCCGCAAGCAAGCTTTCCTCATCATCAATCAAAGAAAATCATTTTACAAGCTCCATAACACCAAATTGCTCTTCAACCTCAAAGAACCATGTATTGCTATCAAAACTCATCAAATGCCAACATTAACAATGAGTCCTCAATGCTCTATTTAACTAGAAAGGAGGAGAAAAACCTAATAGAGTCTCTAGAAGCCTACTGGCTAATAAGAAATGTCACTATTGTCCTTGAGACCTTGCAAGGCCAAAGGCACAAAATATCTAAAACAAAATATCTTTTGGGAATTTTTAGAAAAGAAATTGAAATTTGAGATCTAACAAGCCTCCTAGAACTTTCCAAGCATACATTGTTGACTTTCCCTCTTCTAAGGGCGCAACACTATTTTTTAGGATGAATTTCCATGCCAAGGGTGTAGCACTGGAGCAGGAAAACTGCGTCAACTTGCAGCAGTGTTTTGAATGCCTTCCTGATGTCGGAAAAGGCTCCATGATGGCCCGTTGGAAAGATATTTGAGTCTAATTTCTAGATATACCCTCGGGTCTCTTATTGGACCTCTAGAACCTATTCAAAAAGAAAAAATTCCAAGGCTGGAAAAATCACAGCACATGTTCTGAAAAGCAGGCAGAATGGTGAAAATTAGTGTGTTTTTTACCCTTTTGGAGGACCAAAACAAGTCCAATTGATCTGAAACTTTGTAAGCATGCTATATTTGAGATGAAGATTCCAAAAATGTGAGCCATTCCTATTGAATATGCTCTAATAAAAAGCGTAGCACCATGTGTGCTACCCCCTTGGCCTCAAAATTAGCAAAAAAACCAAAACTTGTCAAAATTCTCCCAAATTTGGTGAATAAGTGCCTCATGGGTTTGGAGAGACCTGTAGGGGGGCTTGTGCCAAGATTCCAAACCTAGCTTGGCCTTTTTCTTATTTTAGTGCTTGAATTTCCATGAGGGCTTCCTTTAGTTTGGCACAAGCAAGTTTGTTTTTCATTGCATAGTACTTGGTCATCTTTTTCTGGAGAGCAAGGCCCCTATTTATCTTATTGAAGTACTTGTGTTCATATTTTTAATATTGAATTACACCTTATGCCTTCTCAAAATCCCTCTCCCACTCCCTAATTTGTGCATCTTTTCTTTGGAGTACTAGTCTAGTGGCCACCTCTTCATCTTCATCTTCATTATATAGGTCAATGAATTATGGCTTTTGAGTAGTTTGCCTTCTTCTCGTACCTTTCTTATCCTTTTTCATCTTTTCTATGCCCTTGTCAAGCCTTTGAGCTGATGAAGATGGAAAGGTCCCTTTCCTTTTGGACGCAGCAAACACTTACCTTGATCCTCTTTGATATGTGAGAGGAAGAAACTAAAATTTGTTTATTAGAATGCTCTTACCATGACTGATCTCAAGATTGCCTTTCCTTTCATCAATGATCTCTACATTTATGTCTTCTTCATTTTTTTCTTGATTGCCCTCTTGAGAGGTACTTTCATTTTCCTTCATGCTAACATCACTTTCATGACCTTCGCCACTATCATCAATCTCTTGACTTCTTTTTGGGTTCATAGTGTCACTGTTGTTATTATATTTAGGGCTATCAGTCATCATGGTGTCTTCATTACCTTCATGACTGTCATTAGCCTCTTCTTGACTTCCTGCACAATCATTAACTTCATTTTGTTCATCTTTGTCACTGTTTTTCCTACTGCCTTTGTCTTCATCTTCAGTCTCTGTATTGTCTTCTTTATTACTGCTTTTGTCTCCATCACTGCCTTTGCCTTCATAATCTGTTTCTTCCTCCTCATTCTCTGTCTCTGTTTGTTCTTTTGTCTCTTCATTATCTATTTCTTTATCTTCATGATCTTCAACATCATCCTCCTCTTCCATTTTTTTCTGCATCTGCCTCTTCTTCATTGCTTGCATCTTCTTCCTCACAATCCTTTGTTTCTTCCTCATCATCACTACTTTCTTCATTTTCATTTCCCTCTTCCTCATCATTTGTTTCCTCCTCTTCACTGTCATTTTCCTCTTTGTCACTATTCTCTTCTTGTTATTCATCATTCTCTTCTTGTTCTAATACTTTAGGAGAAGATGATGGCGAGAAGTTTTCTTGAGGATAGGATTCATGTGGAGAGGATTATTCATGGTCAGTGAGGGGTGATGGATGAATAGAGGAAGGTGGATGAGATGACTAGGGTAAAATTTTCTAAGGAAGAGGCTGTGGATTTGTGAAAACATCATGGGCGATGAACACTTCCCATGGGATAGCCTATTGCGCTAATTGATGCAAAAAAATCATCTTGATAAGAGAATGGTGGAAAATACTCTGCATTTGTTGTGAAGGAGGCCTCTTTTGCACAATGTATGACATCTTATCAATACTTCTATAAAGGTAATAGGGAAAATGTAGTAGCTTAGCCCTAGTGAAGTGTATAAGAAGCCTTATATTGTAGGAATAAAGTCTAGAAAACCTCCCCTCACATGTAAAATACTTCATGATGACTTTCATTAATGGGGCATATCTTTCTAGCAAATGGGAAAAGGGAAAAATAGCTTTGCAATCAGCTTGGTACCTTGGTTTCAAGAAAGGCCGATAATGGCTCAAGTCCAAACTCACCTTCTTGAACCATTTTTCTCCCATACAAGTTATCCCAGTGGCCATAGCAATTGTATTGGTGGATAGCTCAAAATTTACCCCAGCTAGATGCACTTGATGGTCATTGAGGTTGAGGATAAAAAGTTTGGTCAACTCAGGGTGACTTTGGACTCTTTGTACTCTCTCAAAAAAATCAAAACAACCCACCTCTTAGAAATAGGAAACTATTGTAGAAAAGGATGTCAACTCCTTGGTGTTTAAAGGTTCAAATCTGTTTGCTCTTCCACCCTTTCTTTGTTGTCCCCTAGGCCTTTGGCCTCCCCTGCCACTGTCACTACTGCCTTCTCTATACATTTTATCTTTTCTCTTGCTTTGAAATTAAAACCCTGAAACTATTTGTGAAATGATATGGAGAGGGTAAGTGAGATGATAATGAAAGGTAGTGATTGGCAAGTGAAGGGGAATGATGAGTGAAGGAGGACAATTTTGGTCTCAGTGTGCCTTCAGTATGTAGATGGATGGGTGTCCTTTAATCAGTAGTGTTTTAGCATGGGGACCAAGCTTTTCTCTTCCTCTAGGGTTTGTACCTTTCTCTCTAATTTTATCTTTTAAAACAATATGAAAGAGTGGAAAGCATCTAAATACCTCTTATGAAAGCCCTCAAGAGGTGCCAAGCAAAGAATTGGAAGAGTTTTGAGAAAAACTGAGGGCTTGCTCTAGCTTGAAAGGCTTCTTGGCTAAACACGTAGCATAGGAGCACAGCACTCGGGCCCCTGCACACGCTGTCTGGTCAGCCTGAATGGCCCTACGCGTAGCGTTCAAGCGGAGCTAAACACTGTCGGGTTGGCCTGAACGGCCCTGCGCATAGCGCTCAAGTGGAGCTGAACACTGTCAAGTCGGCCTGAATAGCCATGCATGTAGTGCTCGGGCGGAGTTACATGAGCTGTCATGTCTGTCAGTCGTTGATGAACATGGCAGGCACGTAGCATATGAAGGCGCAGCAGTCGGGTCTCCTGGGTAGTCTGCACGCTGTCGGGTGTTTCCTACTAAATGTGCCTTGCACTGTGAATGGGTAGCGCACTTCTATAGGCACGTAGCACTCTGTTACAATTTTCAAAGAGGGCACACACAAGCGCGTAGCACATTTTTCTAGGGGCATACTGTAAGGGTTTTTCCGCCTGAGGTCTGCTAGAAACTCAGAAAATTCTCCTTGAAATAATTTTGCTCCTTGTTAAGTGATAAGTGAGTTGGAAAAGGGAAACTTAGGTGCTTTTATACCCTTTGAAAATAAATAAAATTTGTAAAAACCCACTTTTCTATGTTTGCCTTTGTTTAATTTATAATTTTCACTGATATTTCTTTGACTCTTTTTGCAGGTGACTTACAACTTTCCCAAGTGATTTTCTTTAGTTATGGTGTACGAAAAGGAAGGAGAGGTCCCCTTTTTATTCTTGAAAATTTGGGCACTGTTCAAACTGTCTCTTCTGATAAATTAAAACCATTGTTCTTACCCTTTTGGAATTCTTGAGTGTAATTTACCTAAAACATATGTTTTCACCTTCTTACTGATTGTGACAGTAACATGTTCACTTTGAAAAAGTTTAGCAATTTATACCATGTTATGTCATCCCCTTGGCCATTTCTGATTTCTGCAGGTGCCTATAACACATTTTTCTTTGATACTTTTGTCATGTGTTTGGATTTTAACAACCTTTAGTCACCCAACAGGGATTTCATGGTTAGCATGATTTTCCATTTTGACACTTTACCTCATGCTTGCCTTATCTTGACCATTTTTAAGACCTTTGACTGCACTTGAAAGCTTAGGCTCTCTCATACTATTACTCTTTACAATTTTTCCCTTTGATGTAGTGAAAACCCTTTTTATATTGGCAAACCATGGAGGTCACCTTCAGATATCCTTTGAAAACCTCTTGCTGTCATGATGGAGGTATATCATCCTCATTTCACCTGATTTGCTTACCTTCTCAAAAATTAGGCTTTAGGGCCTTTTCCCTTATTCATTATATTTTCTAGAAACCTTCAATTCATACTTGGTTGGGCTGATGGCCTTTGTCCTTTTGATACTTTGCATTATCTCCTTGCTTGGAAACACCTTTTAGCCATTCAATCATAAAAACCCTGATTCTCTTTGAACTTAGGCATGTTGTCTCTCCTTTACTGTGGATGTCCTTTATGATGATTTAGCCTCTTTCCTTACTTCTTTTCTGCTAATAGCCATCTCATTCGTTCCTGCATAAATGTTTAATATGGGAATTTGTCTTTTTGCAGAAGTTGTGCTTTGATCAAGGAGGCCTTTCTTGGAAGATTTTCTGATCCATTTGGAAAATCATATGCTAACCTTCTTCCTCTTTGATTGCAACCTCTTGGCACAGGAAAAATGAAGATTTAGAACATTAAAACAATCCTATGACCTGTGAAACCTTAGGTGACTTAGTGGGAGGCCTTTTGGACTTGGCCTTTGGCTGAAAACTTGACTTAGGGTTTTTAGGTGTAAAACAGAGTTTTGACAAACCTAATGCATTGCAGACCTAAAAACCAATGACTTTGATTTATCTAAAGAGCCTAGAAAGGTAGCTTGAAACCACCAATGCTTGAGGCACTTGGTGAATAGGGGAAAAGGTTAGGCTACTTGGCAATCCAAGGTGGAAGTAAAAGGCTAGGTAAGTCAAAACATAGTGGTAAGGTCAGAGGTGGCGAAATATAGTGAAAATGAGTGGAAAGAGCCCATGATGGGTCTTATGGGAGTGATAGGCTGGCCATGACTTGATAAAGTAGTAAAATAGTGAAAAAAATTATCCTAAGGATGATGAAGGCAGTGAGATTTCTAGAACTCACGATATTCATGAATTTTGTTTCTAGAAATATGGGATAAACATTTATTCATCTATGGAAAGCAAAAAATTACTAATGAATAACAGGTACCATGGCCACAAATTTAGGGCTTCAACTTCAAGAGAGAATATCTCCTCAACCGTGAGGAGTTACGTGGAATGCCACCTACCATTAGAAATGGCATGATGAGAACAATAAAATGATGATGGTCATGCAAGCAAAAAATTATTGTTCTTCCCATTCATTTTCCTCAAAAAGTGTGGGGCATATATACTTGTATGCTTACTTTCCTTCTCTTTTTGCTCTTCTCTTCCATTGGTACTTCTATTTATTTTAATCAAGTGAAGTATATTAAAAGTGTTCAGATACTGACATTGACATCAATGACAACACAGTTCAACAGTTCATGGTCTATGTTGAAGGAAACTTGGCCACCCCCTACGTATTAGTTTTGTTTCCATATCGAAACTCTGGAACTCAATTGAAATGTGTTTCAGTTAGTATGAAACACATTTTACATGTCAAAAATATGTTTCATAAAAACTGAAATGAATTTCAACATTTTTACAATGTGTTTCCAATTGAAATTTGTCTATTTTTTCCTTAATCTAATTGTTTCCACATTTTTGGTTTTATTGCCTAATCAAAGGTTAATAATGAATTAATGAGACTTCTAGGAACATATAAGACAAGATTTTTTTTAAAGGGTCTCATTTTCAATTTGCACCAAAACGTTGTTAATTAATGGTAATGTTAAATTCTGAAAGTAAAATAATGCCACTTTTACTTAAAATTTTAACATTACCATTAATTGTTTCATGATGTTTGAGAGTGTTTCCAACCTCATCAATATTCATATCGAGAAAGTACAATTCCATGTCCTATTCAAAATTCAGCAGACACGATAGTTTTCATAATTTCAAAATTATTGTCATTAGATTCTATCATGAATTAGGGTATGGGATTGGTAGTTAATCAAGAGCACCAAGCCGTTTATGTACCTCGATGTTAGTCACTTTTCTTCTTGGACTCATCTATCATGGCCTTAACAAAAACATTGTTTATTTGGAAGCTCAGAGACAAATTCCCTCCTTTGAACAACCTTCCTCATCTAGAGAATACCCTCTTTTCCCTTGGAAGAATTTAATTTGGTCAAGGAAAATATTACTTTTAATGGAAAACCCACAAGTACGCATAAATTTAGGTCGGCCTAAAGGAAAAATTGGGTCTCCAAAGAAGCATATAAATACACATCAAGGCAACCTCATTTGGACATCACATCAACACGTCATCTCTTCTCTCTCCTCTTGTGATTAGTTCATACAGGTTTGCAATCAAAGAATTCTAGCTCACACGTGTGAAGGAATGAGGCCTATTCTGAAATTTCTGCATTGACTTTAGTTTAGGAAATCGTTGACCAAGTTTGAATTGGAATTTTGACTCATTTTGACTTGGAAAATTTCACTCTTGGGAGGCCAAATTTTTCTGTGGAGGAACCAAATTTTCTGGGATGTTTGACTAAGGTTGACTGCAAGACCATTGACTTAATTTTGACCACAGGAATCTAAAGTTCGACCATCGCTTTCTCTCTCCTTTGACTGATAATTTTTGGGATTGCTTTGACTGAAATTTGATGAGCAGAAGAGGTTGAATAATTTGACCTTCGACCGAGTTGATTTGATTGTTAAACATTGACTAGTTAGGGCATATGTTGATTGCTGTTGACTTTGACCAAAAATTGCAGACTTTGACTTTGGATTAGATTTGACTTCTGGGCTCATCTCTCATTGGATATTGATTAGTTGAATCATATATTCAAATTTTTTGAGCTTTGAATATTTTATTGATGAATTGGAACATTTTGTCTCTTTGTTGAACATTTGATGGCAATCTAATAGAAGAAGAAATTGGAAATGATTTTCCCCCTTGGGGTTTTTCCCTAATCTTTGAAGAAATCTCGTGTCTCTTGCTATTTCTCGTGGTTGTCATCTATTTTTCATTAGATTTATTTTTCTATCTACAATTTCTATTTGTTATTGGAAGATTAAATTGATTTGAAAAGCGATTTCTAATTGAAGAAATAATTGAGCTAAGTGATTGTGCTAGCATAGAACAATGTAAAATTGACATGGTATTAGAGGTGAGGCGAAAACAATCCCAAGGATATAAGAGACTAAATCAATCACATTTGAAGCAAACATTTTTGGAAGAAGCTAAAGGATCTTATTTGATTTGGTCAACATGTCTGCCTCTTACTTCAAGGATACAAAGAAGTTGGGTGACTCATCAAATTTTGTTGCTTTGAAGATTGGGGTGGAAGTGATACTAGATGAGAATGATGTATTGAAATATGTGGAAGGAAAAGTACCTAAGCCACTGAAAAATTCTCCTACTACCGCCAAGGCCAAATATAAGAAAGGTCATCTCAAAGCCAAGAAAATTATTATTGAGTCTTTGAAAGATTATTTGCTTACTTATGTTGAAAAATTGAAGAAATATAAGGACATCTATGATAAGTTGGTTGGGATATATGAGGTGAACAATTTGAATCACACCCTTTCCTTGAAAAATAAACTCAAAGACATTAAGATGGACAAGGGGGAATCTATGAAATCCTATGTCATGAGGATATCCCAACAAAGGGATCAATTGCAGAATATTGGTGAGCCTATATTTGATAGAGAGTTGGTGTTAGTCACTCTTCGAGTCCTTCCTCCTATTTCACAAACTTTCATCACCACTATAAGCATAAATGACAAATTTCTAACATTTTATGAGCTAGTTGGAAAATATACTTGTTTGTGCTCAACCTAGTGTTCCTAAATTGAGTTCATTAATTGTCAACCAGGGTTGGTAAACTGCTGAAGTGTGGTGCATTATATGTGCCTAGGTATTTGTTTCTCACTACGTTGTGTTTAGTGTTTTATGATGTTTTTGATTTTATGGTTTTATGTTTGAAAAGGGAAAGAACTAAGTGCTGGTGAAAAGAAGCTATTGGTTATTTAAAACAGAACAAAGCCTAAACTATGGATGACAAAAAACAGATGCAAAGCTTGATAATGACTTCATTGCAAGAAAATAAATCAAAACATGAGCTTGAACTTATCCAATTCATTCATTAAAGGTGTGTTGGAAGAGCTTGAGAAATGGACAAGTTAAGTGTAAATGAAGTTCTCCTAAATAAACAATCAACTCACAATATTACAAAATGATTATTTGTAACAAAGTAAGGTTTGTATTCTAGATTAACCTATGATTTTGAAGTTACCCTATTCTGCAACTTGACTTATAACTTCTAGGCCTTATTCATAAGTTTTGAGATTTTCTAAAATGATGCTTGGGAAAAAGGCTATAAGTGAGTTTGTAAAATATTTGCAGAGTGATCAAAGCCTTAAACTGATATTACTGACCCCTGTTCATGTGATGATGTATCAATATAAATTCAGAACAAAAGTAAGTTGTAAATAATGAAGGCCGAGAGACTAATTTTGACAACTAGCACTACTTGAAACACAATGGATAACACTAGGCTAGAAAGCGGTCTATCAATCTTAAAATGCAGTGACTACAATTAAACTAGAATTCCATTAATCTTTTCTTGAAACAAAAATGAACTGAGACTGAACTAGAGTGCTTCTAATCTACTTGAAGTACAATGAACAGAGTTAAAATAAAATACCATTATCAAACTGGAAATGTAGTGACAGAGTTGAACTAAATGCAATCAACCTCCAGAGTGCTATAACTAAATTAACATGCAACTAGTCTATGGAATTCTACAGCCCATCTCGTTCAATAGGAATGATATTTTGGAAGAGTTTGTAAAACAAGTATGGTTGTATTATTCAGTGCAATTGAACATAAACATAAAATTGAAAGAAAATACAACTAGAATCTAAGACACTACAGCTGTTTCTTATTCATTGTTAATGATGTTTTGGAAGAGTTTGTAGGAGTAAGACCGGCTGTGACACTTAGTGTAAATAAGCATAAATCACAAAATTCGAAAGGAAATGCAACTAAAACCTACAATACCACAGCTATGCCTTATTCATCGTGATGATATTTTGGAAGAGTTTATAAGAGTAAGTCTAGCTGTGATAATTAATGTAAACAAGTATGAACATAAACTTTAGAAACTTTCCTAAGCTAGAAATGAAAACGAGACTAAAATACTTATCTAAACCATATAAACAAGGCTACTCAGGTAGCAGGGGCCCTCTACCACCGGAGTAGCACGAAATCTACTTCAAGATTGACTCAACACTTTCAAGGAAATGGTACTTCTTTCATTGAAAGAGAAATTACTTCAAAACAGAGTGTTTTCTGACTTCTGCAATCTAGCAATCAACCACAAAATCTAACCTTGTCCCTCGGTTTCCCGAGCCATATTTGTAACAAATTTACATAATTGTCTTGAGATAACCTAGGGATAATTGTCTTTCCAAATAAAACCAAACTAGGACTCTGATGGTGGTCACGTAATACAATTAAGGACATCTAGACTGTCCTTGTCCTATTAGGAGTCTCTCTCCTAGTTTGAGTTCCCACGTACATAACCGCCTACAGAATTCCGTTCAAACTTCGTGGAGAGCAACACTTGATGAGGGAATGATGTGGAATATGACCATATGTGTTTTCCTCTAAGATGACACCTGGAACCTGCGTAGACATGAAGACAGCTGCAGAATCGGCAACTAGCTACAGAATGTCTGCATTCTGTAGCTAGATCTAGTTCAAAAAGTACTACAATGACAAAATCATAAAAACATAGAAAGTTAGTCATGATATTAATTCTTAAAGAAATTTTAACTAATTCTACTGATCATTTGAGCCTGTGATTAATAATGGACAAAGGAAATGGAGTGGAATGTGGTGGAAGAAAGAACAACTTTGGAGCCCAACATACCCCCACTACTAAATTCTTGCATGTCCTCATGCAACTATTCCATGAACTCTGAGACCTCTGCAAGGAAATCCAACCCTCTTCTTCTGCTTTGCCTGGCAGTCAAAGGCCTTCTAGGCTTCCTTATGACTAACTTGAATCTCAAATTTGTAAGTGCCCTGGTTAACTTTTTATTTCTCTTCTTCAATTTTTCACTGGCCTTGTGTAACTTTTTCATTTGTAAAGACAGAGTTGAATTCATATCAGTTTTCAGTTTAACTTGCTCTCTCAGAATTTTATTCTCATTCTTGATATCTCTGTTGAGTATTTCTAACTCATATTTATCCCTCCTTAGGATATCAACTGCAAATTTTGGTGGACTAGGAGTTCCGTCTCTTCCTTCTGAAGCTCTTTTCTCTAATGTCTCAACATAGTTGTAAATTTCTTGCTGTGCAGGGTCTATTTTAGGAGCCCCTTCATCAAAATCCTCCTCAGTAGGTGTTTCTTCATCCTCTATGTTTATGACTCCAGTTTGTTTAACCTTTGTTTTCTTTAGTATCCCTCTAAGTCTGTGGCTCCTTCTCGGTTGAGATGGCCCTTCTCCTTTCTCTCTGGCAAATTTTCTTATTATCCTCTCTTTCTTGAGCTGCTTCTTAATCTGAGCCAATTTCTCAGAAATCATTTCTTCATTGCTTTCTTGTATTGTTTTACCAGTTTCAGTTTTGGAGGTTTTCCATCTTCTGCTTCTTTTTGTAGGTTTGTCTTCAGGTGGAGGTTCCTTGGGTTCTTCAAAGTGATTTCTTACTAAGAACTCTTCCAAATTATCTCCCATTTTGCTCAAATGATGTTCAATCAAAATTTTGACTAAACCATGGTGGTATAAGGTTTTTTCCAGAAATTGAATTCTCTTTTGAACACTTGAGGCGATTTTCTTTAAACTATGAAGCAAGAAAAAGAGCAAATTGAGTTCTTCTAGGAAATGCATTATCAACTGAATATGATAGACATAGAAAGTACCATATCTTCCTTCACAAGTGATGATTTTTTGCAAGATAAGCAACATGTTCCTCCATTTGTTCTTTAGTGCAGAGCTAGGGATACCCTTTTTAAAAATGGTGACATCCATACCTGGTGACTTGAGTATCTGCTTCCATGCTTCGTTATGAAATTCTCTATTCTTGAACCACCTTTCTCCTTGTCTGGGAAATTCAGTTGCTTCTGCAATGAAGGCTTCAGTAATGGTGAATTTGATATCTCCTATCTCGACCTCAGCTCCGTTGAAGTATTTTGCAAACGTTTTGGTCACCTCTTTGTGAAACCCACTGAATTTTTCAAAGAATTGCAACCACCCTACTTGTTGTAACATTTCTCTGACTTGAGGATAACCTTCCAAGTACTTAGTGCCAACCGGTTCAGTCCTCACTATAAGACCCATAACTCCTCTTTCCAACCTTCAAATGGTTTCTCCTCTGTTCACGGTGACAATGGTTGCTACAGAGATGCCTCTATTTCACAGACCGAAATGGTTAAAAATTGGCTACGGGAAAGAGTGATATGGAGTGGTTACAGAATGAATATAATGAAGTGAGGATGATGTATATGAGTTAAAAGATATCACAGAAGAAAAGACCGCGGAGATATTTTGTAACGAATTCAAAATCATCATTAAATGCTTTGGCCTAGTGACGTGACTAATCCAATCACTTCAGCACTTTAACCGTTTAGATTTTTTAAATGATGATCGGATATGGGATTTGAAATGGTGGAATAGAAGGAGTTTTATCCAAAGTGGGAGGTTTGTTAGGCATGATCAACAAAATTAATTAAAACAACTTTTTGAATTATTCATAACTTAACTATACTAAAATCTTTCATGATATGTCATTATAATTAGAACTTTTACCTTTGCCTTTCCTCTAATTTTTTTTTCTTCATATGCTTTATTCTCTCCCTGAAAATCATTAATTTTTGAGTCTTCATAACCTTCTTGATTTTTCTTGTTGTCATGGATATGCAAGATCATTTTATTGTAGATCAGGTGATTACTAGACAGTGCCTTCAGGATCTCTGGCTGCAGAATGTCTGTCTGGCTGCAGAATGTCTGACTAGCTGCAGAATGTCTGATTGATTACAGAATGTACCTGTAGAGACCTTGAAACATGAAATGGAATGGTTTGGAGCATGAGTGGAATGTTGTATGGAATGAGTGAAGATGGATGATGAAATATGATGTAATGGAATATGAATGAAGAAAATAATGGAGTGGAATGGATCACAACTTATGAAATGGAGTGAAGCATGAGAAGTGGCCTGAAATTCATGATATGTATTATTCAATTGCAGAAAGACATCAAACTTTAAAAATCTGGAATGGAAATGAGGTGGACCATGGAGTGAAATGAATGAAGTGTGTATGAATGAATGAAATGGAGTATGGATGAATGAAATGAAATGAAGTATGGATGAATGAAATGAAATGGACCATAAGTGAAATGGATCTGCACTTATGATTTTGTAACAACTGCTTGCAGAAAAACAAATTTGAAAAGCTAAAGTGTCAGAAAGATTTTGATTTTCACTCTACCTTTTCTGTATAAACATAATAATCAGTGATTAGTTTTCATGTTTATACTTTCTTTTCTTTTTTTTCAATAAAATGACTTCAGAAAATTCAATTACGTTGATGAAGAAGAAAGATTCTTCTTCATTAACTTCACATCACTGTTTTCCTGGAACTTCTTGACAAATTCTTCTCTTGAAAGTGGCTTATGATACAGCTTCAATCTATGACCATTCACAAGAAAAGTGACCTCTTCTTCATCTATTGTCTTGATTTTTATTGCTCCATTGTCAAAAAATTTCACAATTTCATATGGCCCAAGCCAATGTGTTTGGAATTTACCTTGAAAATATTTGAACTTTGAATCAAACAAGAGAGCCCAGTCACCTTCTTTGAACTTATTTTCCTTGATGTACTTATCATGCCATCTAGTCCTTTGTTGTTGGACTATACTTGTTTTCTGAACTGCATCTTGTCTGATCTCATCCAATTCATTAATCTGCTCCAATCTATACTTTTGTGCCTCTGTTAGATCAAGTCCTGGCTGAACTGCCATTTTGAAAGTTTGAATCTGGAACTCTATGGGAAACAAAACTTGCTTTCCATAAAAAAGTTCATAAGGAGTATGACCTTTTGTGCTTCTCCATGTAGTTTTATAGGCCCACAAGGCTTCAGGAAGCCTATCTGTCCAATCTCTTCTATGTAAATGAATAGTCTTTGTTGGGATCCCTTCAATGACCTTATTAGTAGATTCCACTTGACCATTTGCTTGTGGATGATAGGGAGTATATTTTATGTGTCTGATTTTGTACCTCTCCATCAATTGTTCCACTAGCCTTGATGTGAATTGAGCTCCTTGATCTGTAACAATTTCGCTTGGGACACCAAAACGAGTAAAAATATCCTCAAAAAGAAAATTAACTACAAATGCTTCAGTAGCAAAAAGTAATGGCTTGGCCTCTACCCATTTGGTAACATAATCAGTGCAAACTAATATATATTTCTTTTGTCTTGATGGAGGACTAATAGGTCTTACAAAATCCAAAGCCCATTTTTCAAAAGGTTCAATATGTACCTGAGGCTGTAATGGCATCTCACCTAAAGGAGAAGGTTTCCCTACCCTTTGGCAACTGTCACACCTTTTGACATACTCTTTAGCATCTTTAAAAAGGGATGGAAAATAGTATCCTAAATGAAGGACCTTATAAGATGTCCTCTTATCAGCAAAGTGTCTGCCACAAGGTTCATCATGACATGCTTTGAGAATCTCAGGCATCTCATCTTCCCGAACACATCTCCTAATGATAAAATCTGGACCTGTCTTGTACAACTCATTAGCAACCCATGAATATTTTGCACTGTCATAAATGATTTTTTCTTTTATCTCTTGCATTCATTATTGAAGGAAATTTTCCTAAAACTAAATAATTAGCAATGTCAGCAAACCAAGGAGTTTGGGTAGAAATTGCAAAAAGATATTCATCGGGAAATTGATCTTCAACTGGAGTGTCATCTTTGATGTTTTGGAGTCTAGATAGGAAATCAACTATTGTGTTTTGTTTACCTGGCCTATCTAGAATAGTAATGTTGCATTCTTGTAAAAGCAATAACCACCTTATGACTCTACCATTAGTAATTGATTTGTTCATTAAATATCTAATTGCAGAGTGATCTGTGTGAACAAAAGTTTCATAGCTTGTTATATAGTGTCTGAATTTGTTTATGGCATGAACAATAGATAAAAACTCTTTTTCAGTTACAGTATAATTTAACTTTGAAGGAGTCAAATTTTTACTGTTATAGTAGATGGCATAAGGAATCAGGTATTTTTGTCCCAATACTGCTCCTAGAGTTGTATCTAAGGCATCTGTTGAAATATGAAAAGGTAGCTTCCAGTTAGGTCCCCTTAAAATAGGTGCTTCAGAAATTTTTGTTTTCAGGGTCTCAAAGGCTAACTGGCAGTCAGAACTCCATTTGAATTCACAATCTTTGGTAAGTAATTTGAAGAGTGGAGATGCTATCTTGGTGAAGTTTTCTATAAATCTTCAATAATATCCTGTAAATCCTAGAAAACTCCTAACATCTTTTTGACAACTTGGAATAGATAAGTTAGAGATGACTTCAACTTTTGACTCATCAACTCTAATCCCATCCCCTGAAATGTGATGTCCTAAAACAATTCCTTCAGTAAACATCATAAAACACTTCTCATGACTAAGTGAAAGATTTTCTTCTTTACATATTTTTAAAACTTTTTCCAAGTTTGCTAAGGCTTATTCAAATGTGTTTCCATAAACTGTGAAATCATCCATATATACCTCTACACAATCATGTATTAGATCCGAAAAGATTCCTAATACTGCCCTTTGAAATGTTGCAGGTGCATTGCATAATCTAAATGGCAATACTCGGTAAGCATAGGTAACCCAAGGATAGATAAATGTGGTTTTGTCTTGATCCTCAAGTGCTACTTGAATTTGATTATAACCACTAAACCCATCTAGAAATGAGTACTTTTTGCCAGCTAAGGTATCTAACACCTGATCTATGAAAGGTAGGGGAAAATGATCTTTAAGAGTAGCTTTGTTTAATTCTCGGTAGTCAATACATACCCTCCATTTACCATTTTTCTTTGGCACAATTACCAAAGGAGAAACCCACTGACTATCTGAAATAGGATAGATAAAGTTGGCATTCAACAATTTCTGCAATTCTTCTTTAACAATCTCCCTAAGATTTGGATTCATCCCTCTTTGAGGTTGTCTGATTGGTTTACAATTTTCCTCTATGTAGATGTGATGAGTGCAAGTCTTGGGGCTTATCCATTTCATATCAGTGTACTCCCATGCATATGCAGAAGAATGTCTCTGTAAGATCTTGACTAGCTCTTCTTGTTGAGATTTTTCTAGGTTCTTGTTTATGTTTAAAGTTTTGCCTGGAAATATCTCAATTATAGAGCTGCCAAATTTATCCATAGAATAAAGAGACATCCGTCTTGATGAAAAAAACTCAATGTTGGATTCTTCTTGAAATTGTTCATGTTTGTATTCTGAAGAGGATTCAAATTTTTCTAAAGTATTCAGAATTTGACTATCTTCACTAATTTCTGAAATTGTGAAGAGAGGTTGTAAGTCTTCTTCATCCTCTATCCATTGAGTATCATCTAAATCTGTAATTGTCCTTGTTGGAGGATACAAAGTGAATTTCTTAGTTGAAATACCATCAGAGATGTACATATCACCGGATCTACAACTAATGAAAGCATCAGCTGTAGCTAACCAAGGTCTTCCTAATATAATAGGGTGTCCTCCTAGATTATTCTTAGGAGTTAGGATCATGAAATCCACGGGGTACTCCCTAGAATCTAGGGACACTGGAATGTCTTCTATTACCCCATCAGGTTTAATCACAGATCTGTCTGCTAATTGTAATAATGTGGGTGTAAAGAGAAGATTAGGAAGTTTCATTTTATCCATGATTTGTCTACTCATGATATTGATTGCTGCTCCTAAATCAATGAGTGTGTTTTGAATCTCAATTCCATTGATGTGAATTTTGACAACTGGATTTCCTGGGTCTAGATACTTTGGAATAGCAATCTTACCCATCATAATGTCTACTATTTTTCCTGCCAGTTGAATTTTCTTTGTCTCTCTTATTCTTTTTCTTGTTTTCTTCATGCTCAACTCCTTTATTGTTTTTGCTAAAATTGGAATTTCCTTGATAGCTTGTAATAATGGAATCTTAATGCAAACATTTCTCAACTCATCTAGGAAATCATAATTAGGCACCGTAATTTGTTTTTCTACACCCCTATCAATTTGTAATATTTCTGGAAAGGGAGGTGTAGAAGTGGATGTTGATGGCTGCTCTAATACAGGAGTTGAAATTATTGGTTCTTTTTGTTTTAGTTTTTCAATGTTTGGGTCCTAAAAAGATGTGTCTTCTTCAAGAATTTTATTTTCCCGTAGAGAATCTTCCTCATAGTTGTCTTGTTCTTGTATGCTCACAGAAGGTTTCCTCTTTTCAAGTATTCTTCCAGAGCTAAGTTAAACA